>VXAY01002117.1:1169680-1190843 GCA_013399855.1 Oxyruncus cristatus | reverse complement strand
TTTTTTTTTTTTTTTAGTTTTGAAATAATTTGAGAAAGAAAATTGTACTTGCTGCTCAGCAGAAAAAAGACCTAAATACAACTTTCAAGTCCTGTTTTCAGATTAAGAATCTGAACACATCAGCTGGACCACTGTCAGCTGGAAGATTATGAGATTTTGTTAACAACCAAAATCTCAACTTGTGATGACACGATGGAATGAGAGCTGTCAGTGCCAGCTCAAAGTCAGAAGGAGCAGCTCACAGAGCAGTCCTCTGGCACTCTGGATCAGAACAACTGAAAGCTGCAACGTTGGAAATGCCTAATCTTTTGGAGAATCATTAAACAAGCACAGAAACTCACCATTCTGAATGAGGGTCTGCGACCGTGTGAACCTGCCATGGACAGCTGTCATGTGCAGTGGGCTCTTCCCGTCCTTACTCTAACAGAAACAAAACAGAAACCCAACCATTTAACACGTAAAGCGGTGGTAACACTTGGAAGTCTGTCAGCTAAACATCCTACAGCTATTCTTCAGGTAAAAACTCTGCTGACTTCAGAAGTTTGTAGGACTGAACCTATAGATGATGGTAAATGCAGAAGGTGTAAGCATACAAGCAACACAGTTCCTCAGCAATTAGTAGGAAACGGGCTGGAGTGGAGCCTGTCCTTACAACCTGACAGTAGACAATTCTTGCTAAAAACCCACAGATATATGACATATTATTCTTGGACGTTGTTTTTAAGTAACAAATCCCATTCAGTCATTTTCCTTAGCTTTTGCAACAAGGGAAACAAAGAACAGAGAAGGAACCATAAAGCTAAGTAGGAGAGCAGTCTCTGAGAGGCTTCCTGTTTATCAATTTGTATTTTATAGACAATCCCAGAATTAAAACCACCATACTAAAAAATTGTTGTTAATAAATTTCCACGCAATCAAAAACAAGATGTCTACAAAAGACAAGTAGAAAACAGGGAAGGCTTATGAAAGGAAAGGTTCAATGAGAAGGAAACAATGTTTTGGGCTCTAGAGAAAGAAACAGACTGGGGAAGCTGAGGAATGAGAAAACAGCACAGCAGTGGCACCAGCCTCACTACTCACATCGCTTCATGTTTATGGCCAAGGGGTTTGACCTTTGTTGACAAGCACAGTGCCCAATTTCATTTTAATAATTCTGAGTTTAAATAGTGCATGGACTATTCACTGATCTCAAGGGACTTGCCAGAAGTGTTAAATGTCAGGAATTAAATGCTAGTTTTATAGATGGGAAACTGAAACACAGAGTTTAAACTAAAGTGGTCAAAATCTTACATGAACTCAGGACCTCAAGTCTTCTGGTACATATACCAGTACTCTCTATTGGATAACAGCAAGTCCCTTTCAGCTTCATCAAGGTATGTGCCTCAAGAACATTTAGATATCTTAAGCAGAATCAGACTTTGTAAGCTTGGGCTCTAAGGCAGGTAACAAGCAACCTTCAGCTCATATTCCCTGGAAAATCAAAAGGAACTGTTCAGAATCAGGTTTAATTATATCCACGTTATAAGGGGAAGGAAAACACCAGAAAGAAATAAGTTCCTTAATTCACCACCATCCCCTGAGATAACATTTTGACAGAGCTCCTGGGACTATATTTTAGTACTGGTTTGTGCATTGTAGAAAGTGGCTGGCCTAGAGTTGAGAGCTGCCATTATATTTATCAAGGCACTGAGAGCTCCTCTGCTGGGAAGTAATCTCATCCAAACAGTTTAATGATCAACACTCTCAGCATCACTCTAATTCCATCAAGGATTTAAAGCCATGCTGTACTCATTATTTCAGTTTCTTCCCGAGGTATGCAAATAGGATAAAGTAAAACCGTAGAGCTGGAATGTAAGTTTTACCTGAATATTAACATCTGCCCCATTATTCACTAGTAGTTCGAGACACAGTGCTCCATGAGTGGAGGCAGCAGCAAAATGCAAGGGAGTGAATCCATTATTATTAGGCTGATTTACATTAGCACCATAGTCAATCAGCTCATTAACAACAGAATCCTGACCATTGTAACAGGCAATGTGAAGTGCAGTATTTCCATAGATGTTCATTTCATCAATCTAAAATGAGACAAGGAGACACAGTTAAAATTACAGACATCAGCTTAGCATTTTACATAATGCATCATACACCACAAATGGAAATAGCTGGAGGCTTGAACTGTCATAGGGCATATTTCTCACCAGCAAATTTCATTGACAAAATACAGTCCCAGACAGCTTAACTTGGAATGCTTTACCTTTACTATTATTAACTTTCTATCCTTCTGGCAATTTCTAAGATCCAGTATGAAGCTTAAAGCTGATAGCAGGACTATGTAATGATGATGATGATGACCTAAGTCCTAACAAGCTGGAAAGTTTGTACATGTAAGTGTAAAAGCAAGATAAATAAAAAGCTCACAACCTTTATTTTTAAAAAAATTACAACAGCGACTATTGAGTTTTTGTGAACAGAACCCAGGTGTAAGAGCTCTTTCCACACATTTATTTTGGAAGCGGAATGAAGAAATCTGAGTGAAAGAAAGGTTGAAGTGAACAGCCATTTATGGTTCAATAAGAAACCACTTTCAGTAGCTCAGTATTATAAAGATGTAACTAAGATTGTGTTACTTCTTGATGACCGACTTAGTATTCAACTGCTGTTCTCTAAAATAGGACAAGACAGATTGTACAAGACTCAGAGGTGGTGTGAACAGCCTTCCATGAAATACAGGTGTCTCAAAGATCACGTCCCCAGTGGTGGAGAATGTGGAAGTTAAAGCAGCGCTATGCTAGTAAGTACCTAATAACAGGCAACACCCATCCCCCTTCAACTTCACAGCCAACAGCCTGTGAACTTGTACTTCTGACAATTTTTTGTCACAACAAGTGAGCTGAAGATGCAATGGCAAATGCAGGGGCTTTATTTGCCATCTCTGATTAACTGTCTGATTAGGGCAGGCTCTTCTGGTCATCTCACCACTGCTTTGAGGAGTCAGCAATAAAGAGAAGTCTGTGCCCTGAAAAAAAGTTATTTTCCAGAGGGAAAATAATCCTTCTCCTTCTCTCCATCAGCTACAGAGGAAATATGGGTTTCTAACCTAAAACATCCTGAACTGCTGTTTAGGTAAAGCATCTAGTGTATATGTTAAGAATAACCACACATCAAATCAAAGGAAATGCTGAGTCAAGAGAAATTTCACTAATCCATCTTCTTCTGCAGGAACAGCATATATTTCCTGATTTCTTCAGCAAGGTGGCCTAGAATTTACTGTCCTTATCAGACTTTATTTAATACAGTATGTTTCCTGACTCTTGAACTAATAGACTACATGAAGCACGAGGTGGTGCAGAAAATGGGACCTCTTTTGTTTAAAAGCTCTGCCAATGTCTTTAGCAGCATCCACAAGAAAAAAAAGAAAAGACTATCTCTAAATATGGAGAAACATTCATGCTACAGAAGTGCACATTACCACATACCTCCACCCCCAGGTTAAGGAGTTGTTTCACAATATTAATCTGCCCATTGGATGCAGCTGCGTGAAGTGGGGTGTAACCCTTCTTGTCCTTACAAGTCACTTCTGCACCGTGATTAATCAGTAAGGCAACAACTTCCAGGTGACCTTCAAAAGATGAAAGACAGTTATCAACAAATACATCATCCTACAGCATCGCTTCTCCCAAATTACTGCCTTCTTGCTAATGCACTGCCCTTTCGCTGCTATTTTAAAAATGCTCCTACAGTTTTACAAGGGGGAAAAAAAAAAAAAAAAAAAAGGCATTTTCATAAGTGTTCCTAATCCCAGGCTCCAGCCTTTGTCAAGAAATCCATGCATTCATCTTCCCCAGATGTGTCAAATTTCTCTTTACTGACTTAGTTTTCCAGTCACTAAAAGAACAAAACCACAAATCTTTTCCATTTATTTCTCTAAGACACAGACTGTGTTTTAATCTCCCTCTTACAGAAAGAACAGTAAGCACAGGAGCATGGCAATAAAAGTCTCTCAATGTCATCTGCAAACATATCCATTAACACTTCTTGGGTTTTTTTTTTAGTGATGAAAAAATAACCTTAATAAATTATAAAACGGAGGTATCCTCTTTGCTAGCACCATTGAGGACGTAGAAAACTGAATTTCAAGTGCAGGACCTAGGAAACTGTATAGACGAATTCCAAGTGTCCAAAGATAATTAAGCATTCAATAAATATACTATGTGAGAGCTTACAGGATTAGATGCTCAGGTCTCATTATCTAAATTCTGTCTAAATCACACTACAGGCTCCTAAATTACATTGCTAATTTAGGCCTTAGGTGTTATCTAAATACTTTTAAAAGTACATCATGAATTTCTGAAAATATTTAAGTGCAGAAGAGACATGGAATTGTACAGCACAAGGGAAAAGCCTTTCAGGTCTACAGAGTGGAGTTCAAAGCTCTGTAGCTCAAAAGCCGCATCACAGTTGTTGGCAAGAGCCTTCCCACCTGTCTCTGTGTATCAAAAAAACCACACAATATGCTTTTCTCACAGTTTGAAATCTCCTATTATCTCACTTCCAAAAGTGCCAGGATTTAAATCAAGATTTTGGACAGGTCAAATGAAAGAGCTCCTGGTGTAGGGCACACAACTCCCGACGAATTGTAATCTGAAATACAAACTGCTTGGCCAACAAAAGCTCTTGAACACGCATGACCACTATCACAAGCGACCTTTTTCTAGTACTTTTAAATTATAATGCCTCACTGCAAGCAATTTTCCTTTAACTTGAAAGGAATAATAAGGTCAATTGATTTAATTACAAAGCATTTGGTAACACCACTGATGTTTTGAACAGACAAATCAGTTGCTCTTGTCCACTTCGGAATAAAAGATGACAATTTGCTCCTAACAGGAAGAAATCACCTGTGAAGCATTTCCTAGGAACATCATAATTTAGCTACTTATAAACTTGGATTTATGACCGCAGTTATCTGCATTTTATACAGAGTAGTCTTTAGCAAAAACTGAAATATAACCTGTAGTTTTTCAAGCCCAAATATAGTTCGGGCTGGAACTAAAGCCAGGATAAAAAGACCAAATTGAAAAAGCAACACAAAAAGCCCACAATTAACTGTCTTAAAAAGGAAATCCCAGCCAAGATCTCACTAGCTGCAAACCCATAAACGGACAGAGTTTATTTAGATCTGCTGAAGCCTTCCCTCTTCAGGGTAATTACCACACTCACTTTCCATGGCCAGATCTGTTCTTGTCCATTTTGAAACATGCCGTTTGTTTGTGAATAGGAGGTTAAAAAGCAGGAGCAGCAGCCCAAGCCTTACCCATGTACGCTGCCCAGTGAAGAGCTCTTCTGTCCTTTTTGTCAAAAGCATTGATGTTTGCCCCCTTGGCCAAGAGCAAGTTCACCATCTAGAAGTAACAACAGCAAGTAAACCAGCCTTACAGATCACATACAACAGGTTGTAAAAAATCAATCTACCAATAACGTTGGGACCACAAGACGCTGCATTTGAATGATAAATTTGTGAATGACACAGTGTTCAAAGCCGTGTGCGTTAACCACAAGCACCAGTGACAGTCACAAGGAACCAGGACAAGTTCTGTGTCCACAGAGGGGGCTGAGAGCATGGAGGGTGCTACTACTGCAGCGTGCTTCAAATCCAGCTTGGCAAACTACCTGGAAGAGAAACAGGCCTGGAAGTGAACCTTTGCTCTTAATTTTACTGTTAAGACCAATTTAAGCAGTTTCCTTGTGGACTGGGACAAGACTCCTCCAGATCGTGTCATAACAAACCCTGAGATCTGCTTGATCTTTCCACAAGGAGTGTCTATCTCTTGCCACACCATGGTGATTTTCCTTACGTTTCTATGTGCCTCCAATGGTGTGGGGACAGCACCAGGCTGCTTCCTGTACAATGCTGGCCTTTTAGACAGCACAGCTAAGAGCTGAAAAGCTGCTTTCCCCATTGCCAATCATTCAACATGAAATGTAAAAAAAAATGGGGGGGGGGTGAAAAATAAAAAAGAATAGAAATCACAGTAACTCTATGCTTTAGAATGTTTTGCTGAAAAATAAACTACAGATGGTTGTCTTCCTCTCTTACACTGTTTTGCCACAGAGAATAATAGCATATATTCAGTCCATATTTCTGATACCCTCTATCCAAAAGTTCAGGAGCCTCAGATTATGATGGTTAGACACAAACATTACTGTCTTTTTCCCACAGTGCAGTATTTCAAAGGCCAAACACCATCGTTTTACAGGAACTGCCATTCCTCTTCCTTCTTTTAATTACAGTACAACTGATCAACTTTCACTGACAGAAGCCTACTGCTCCAGTCTGAGAGTTTTTCTTCAATATCTTGATCTTCAGGTGTGAAATGGGGAAATTAGGATCATTGCACCCAGATCCAAAGATTCCAGCAAAATCCTTTACGTGGGGGCTTTATTTACAAAACTATCGTTTTTCTCCTATAGTTAAAGAGTAATACTACTAGAAGGGTTTGCTTGTATAAGTAGAAAAACAGAAGCACATTTTCTAGAAGACTAATCAGAAAAGCAGAGTGACTGGATCTCACACAGCTGCACGTTTCTTCAGTAAGAAATGAATCCACCGGTTTTCCATTCTTTCATAGAATCAGACGGGTTGGAAAGGACCTCTGAGATCATCAAGTCCAACCCTTGATCCAACACCACTGCAGTTACTAGACTATGGCACTAAGTGCCATGTCCAGCCTCATCTTGAAAACCTCCAGGGACGGAGAATCCACCACTTCCCTGGGCAGCCCGTTTCCACTCTGCCATTCCTATTTCCACAGGCAGTCCAGTTCAAAAGAGCCAAGGACAACCTGGAGCAGCTGGAAGCGGTGGCACAGCCAGCTCTCCATGTCTGCGTGCACACCTCCCTCCCACACTGGCTCTACACAGGCGCCCTCCAGCCACTGCCCTGTTTCTGCAGGTAGGAAACCCGCCGCTCAGTTTGGAAAGCAGCCGAGCGACAGGAGCCGCGGCGGGTCAGGGCCGCGGGGGTCAGCCCAGACGCCGCCGCAGCAGGTCAAAGTGCATGCGATGGGAACTGGGGGCAGCTCACCTCGATGTGGCCGTTCAGCGCCGCGTGGTGCAGCGCCGTGCGGCCCCCGCGGTCCGACACGTTGACGCTGCTCAGCAGCGGGATGAGGATCTCGGCGCACTTCACCGCCTTGTTGGCGGCCGCCACGTGCAGCGGCGTCTGCCAGTTCTTGTCGCGGGCGTTGACATCGGCGGAGTGCTTGATCAGCACCTGCACCGCCTCCTGCAACGGCACCACAGCCACGGCGTGACCCGGCGGTCGGGAGAGAGCCATTAGGGCCCACCTTCCCCACAGCTCAGCCACAAGGCCCGTGCGCGTCACTCACGCACAGCACTCGCGGCCAGGAGGAGCGAAGGAGAGCAACGTTTATCAGAACAACCTCCCAGGGTACTGAAATGGCACTGTTCGTTCAAATGCCGGAGCACACATTACCGCTGCTGCCATTTAGAGCAGCGGCCTCACAGCCCAAATTTCCCAGCTGGATTTGAGGACGTCCAAAGCCGCCTATGAAGAGAGCCCAGCCTGTCCAGTTGATTAACCTTCGGTCATCAGGACTGTGTTCTCGGTGAGGAAATGAATGTACTTATTTGAGGCATTACTACCGTTGCTGGTGGGCTCAGCCTTGGCCAGCAGCAGGACCGTCCTGGAGCTGCCTGGTATTGGCTCTGTGGGACACTCCAGCAGCTTCTCACAGATGACACCCCCTACAGCCCCCCACTACCAGAACCCTGACGTGCAAACCCAATACAGACTCTTACAGGAATCACTTACAAAACAAAAAGCATGTCATTTTGGACAGTAAAATGACAGCAAATTGCTGTTAGTTGTATTTATAAACAGGAAAAATGAGACAATAAAGAATATGTGAAAACAAAGTTTTAGCTCTGTAAAAACATGAGAATGCTGGTGTCCCCAAGTTAGTATTAGCATTCCTTTCCTCCCTAAGGGTTAAGCATAGGCCAAGGGTCTTCACTGCAGTATCCATTCTGTCAGCCCGAGACCAAACAACATCTTTTAAGGTTAATTTTGTTGGTTAAAAATGAATATTTCCCAGTGAGAAAATGTGGTGTTCTCTCTCGAGAGTCTGTCTCACTGGAGAATTCACAATCAGCTCTTTTCTGCTTCTGCTCATGCATCTGCCATTAAGCAAGTCAGGGGAAAACCCAAGTTTTTCTCAAAATTACATTTCGTTTCTTCTTCCTTTTTTCTTCACAAACAAACAAAATATGAAGGAACCACTGGGGACACAGTAGCATTCAAGTGGCCTTGTCTGCTAAATACAACTCACATCTGGTAAGTGGGAGAGCCCTAATCCTACACAGCATCTTATTCTCTTCCCATAAACTGAAAAGTTTTCTGCTAAGTGCAGCCAAAATTTTATTAATGAATAACAAATGCACACAGTATGTTTAAATAGAACTTTTATATCTAGAATGGCCCAGGAGAGCGCCTGCAGTCTGTATCAACAGTACATACATTACTAGGAGTAGTATTTCTTTGTCCTCAAATGATCTCAGTGATTTCATTTTCTACAGCCATCTCACAAACTGTTCTCTAACAAATTTTTTTCAGTTAGTGACATTGCGTCTCTTACAGCATCATCAATGATATATGGCTGTTGATGTCTCAATAGAATTTTGTTTTTTAAATTACAGGCTTACTATTTTAAAAGTCATTTAAATGTAATTCACTGGAGACCTACCCAGCTGGGACATGAAGTCAGCAGGAAAATTCATGAACTTTTACTCTTAATGAAAGAAAGAAGTTGTTAAAGGAGAATTTTTAGAAGTAAGTAATAAGAACTGAAAAACCTAAACTAAAAATATCTAGACTTTTAAAAAAATAAAACCAAAAAACCCATTTACACATTTTTGTTTACATCTGTTACAATTTGCTGCTGTATCACTTTTGGGATCAAAAGTGAAGAGTCCTTATGGAGAACTTTCAATTCTATTGCTTTTGAGAGCATGAGCTTTCCCCTTTTATTAGTATAGTTTCTAGATATGCATGCAGTGCACAGCTATGGTGTAAGCCTCTGCAGTCAGTGTCTGTAGGTATCCCAAGTTATCACAGTGAAATATCTTTACTTTTCCAACTATGTAAGGCTAAAAGCTGATAACATCCATTAACAATCCTACAAAGTCACACCTGAGCGTTGTTGATTTGTAAATAAACATTTAAATCCCTAAAGCCCCCAGGTAAGGGCTTTAGTTGTGGTAAAAGTACCACTTTCTCACTGTGCTTCAGCTGGAAAAGAGTTAAAAATGAGACTCAAACCCACAGAAGGACATACATTTTCTGTTAGGACTGTCACTGACAATAAAAATCATGTACTCTGACACGTCCAAAAGAAGAAACCAAGCACACTGCAATTCCGGCATCAGAAAGACTGTGGCTGTTTTTTAAGGTTTAAGTCTGATCTTTGTTTTCCAACACGGCTTTTTGTATTTTGCTTCATTACAGCATTCATACTCTATCAGATATTCCTTTCAGAGGGTTTCAGTGGATGCCAGCAGCTGGGAAGCTCAGCCAGCAGCCAGACAATGCCCAAGTTCAGAAGCGAGCCCAGGATTCCTGCCTCCAGGCTTGGCAAGCGCTGGGACTGTTACGGAGGTGATTCGAGTCCATCAGACTCTGGAAGACAGCCACCCACTGTCTCTTTTACAACCCCTCCCCTCGTCCCCAGCAGCCAATTCAGTCTGCAGTTGGGCTCACTGTTAACTAAGTATTAGGAGGAGAAGAGTAGACAGGGAGGTCTACAATGGAAAGCCAAGAATAATGGTGCAGTTGAAAACACAGTCATGCCTGACCTGCATTCCCAATAGTTATTGCTGCTCCTTTTTGAGACAGCAACAGAAGAGGTACAACATGATGCCAAAAGATTTTTATTTGTCCAGTAGAAGAAATATGGGCAAACCCTCCCTCACGCATGAATCAAATGCATTAACAGAAAACCTAACGGATGCCTTGAAATGCAATTATCCAAAACAAACTATGTAATGTGTGTTGGATCACATCCACATCCACTCCCTTCTGGCACATGCACAGCATGCACGCATCCACATGGATCTATTCCTGTTTATTTCACCACTTGAAGATGATGTGGGCACTGTAGACCACTGTGGGCTCTATCCCACGCCAGTCCCGGTCACCTACTCCAGCTGATGGTTGCTCAGTATGACTTGCTACGGTAATGTAAAGCAAGGTGAAAGTCATCCACATTAAGGCTCAAAAGCAGCTATAACTGACTTGTAAAAGCTGGCCTCCAGCTGCAATGCTACAGGCCCTGCACACAGAAAATGCTTTCCCTCTCAGCCTCGCCATGCCACCCACTGCGGCTCTCAAGGGTTTGCTTTTCCCCCCAGCATGGAGTTTACGTGCAAAAGCAGGGTAATCAAATCTTACTCACTTCACTCCTTGAAGCAACTGCTCGATGGAGAGGAGTCAGCCACATATTGTCCTTGGCATTGACACGAGCGCCTGCAAATAAACAGCAGAGGTTACATCCGCACCTCGGGTGCGACACCGAAAGCCTCGCCCAGCTGCTTCCTAGTAGCAGGAGTTGAGCTGTATGTGGTACTCTCAGTGTTCCCAGGACTCTCCGGGCACCCTGCTCACCTTGGAAATGCATTTCCAGATATCTGATAGATAGGAGGTGAAGTGTGATTTGGAAAGAAAGGAAATGGATTTTTTTTTTTTATTTTTCTATTCCTATTTTTACAAATCGCTTTGTTTACAGGACACTAAGGAAGCAAGATTTGTTGCAAGGGATTATGTACGTATGTATACACATTATCTTAGATCTCCTTACTGATACAAAGTGAAAGAAAGCAGCCCTTTGCTCAGAGCACTGCTGCTGGGTGCAGACAGAAGGACAGGAACTAGGCTGAACTGCCTCTTGCCTTCAGCTGCATCAGACAGAACACTAAAAAATGACCACTTCCCTGCTTCGGAAATCTTGCTGGGATCAAGAGAACATGATCAGGAAACGCTCTGGTTGGGGACGAAACTGGGCACTTATTACATCAGGTTCTGTGAGTGTTACTCAGAAAACATCAGAAGGGGAGGGATGAAGGAGATCACCTGTTTGCCTTGTGAGCAATTCAGTGCTAATGGGAGCTCTGACAAAGGCAGCTGCACAAGAGGATGGGTTTGGGCTGGCTTGCCAGGGAAGAAGGATAAAGGAAGAATATTTAACTACAGTGGTTCTGGCTGACCGCAGACCAAAGGGAGTTCAAAAAAAAAGGATCCTCTACATTTGTGTAATAAAACAGATTTGTTTGCAGGAAATGTTAAAGCTATTCACTGATGTGACACCGCAGAAAGGAAACTCGCTGATAAGGACTAGAGAAACTAATTTTAAAAGGGGGGCTCAACCTGAAAATATTGTACCTTTCAGGTCTGCAGGTAGCAGCACTTTTCTGAGAAGAGCAGCACGTGCAGAAAAAAAACCATAGAGAAGCACAAGTGTCATGCACATGGTCTGGGTGAGCCTCCGAACTTCATGAACAAAGGGATCCTTAAGCTTCATTTCGAACCATAACTTCAGTGCATACAAAAGCCTGTAATTAATAAATCCCACTCTCTGAATCAGAATCACTTTCTGAGAGCTGATTCTCAGGGATATTAAGATGCTTGACTTTGAATCACAGTGTTTATGGGGAGTTGTGCTAGATAATCAGAGAAGAAACAAGTTCTTGCATATTTCCACAAGTCAGGATGCAGTTTTTTGGCTGCAAGAAAGAGAAAGCCACTTTCATAACTATTGCAACAATTGGAGGCAATCCTCCAAACTCACCTCAGAACCCAGTGGTACAACTTGCCCTCTGGAAAAACACCCTTTAGAAAAGACAGCAGTTTTAAAGAGTTTTCTATTGAATCTGTCTAAGCAAGAAAGCTATTAGCTTATTTTATCTTCCTGAGAAGGCCATTACAGTTAATGCACATCAGTATCCCGCCTTCTTCCTACACTAGAGATATGTATGGCCTCAACCTTCTCCACCATCAGGAAGCTGACTACCTGCCTTCAAGGCACCTTTGACTGTCCTGACTTGGCCTGGTAGGGGTCTTGGGGATGCAAACTGCCTAGATGAATCCCTAGTGATTGCCACCAAATACCTCTTTTCGGGTTTAGACATTTATTTCGTATTTGCCTTGGGGTTTTGTCTCATGTTCTTAACTAAGGTTTCTTTTGCTTTATTTCTACTGATTCAGTAATTCCTAGAAGCAGATGGTTGCAAATCAGAAAGGCTTATGTGTGGAGTAGCAAAGAGTGACAAATATATTATTCCTCAGTATTCAACAACTCCGGCGGCACTGGTATGAGGATGATTAGAAAACCTAGAGAAGTGTCTCCATCAGTAGTTATTCACACCCTTCACTAAGCCACTTACCCTTTGAGAAACTGAAATAGTTGCCAAGAAAGCAGTTAAAGAAAATAATAAAAGGAAAACAATACCAGTATAAATAAAATCACACCCAGCATGCTATCAGCCTTTTCTTTCTCAACTGCTTCCCAATTTTCTTTACCTCTCTGTGCATCTTTACGTGAAACAGTGAAATTGCTCTTATGTATCTAATCAGTGCATCAATTGAATGTGTTTCTGATCTCTGTTTTTAAGGAGCTGCACAATTCAGCTGTTGCCTGTTACAGGAGCTGCTGTTGTCCATTTACTGAGGGTGCACATTTCCTGAAGAGACATTTCAAAACGCTTCTCCCTATACTGCCCATTTCCTTCACCAAAATTCAGCTTTTAGGTTCTCAGCAGTTCCTTCCACTGATACACTCCTTCGGGGAGAGAAAATACCTGCCATTTTAAGGGAGATCAAGCAGAGGCACCCAGTGAACAACTCATGTTTTCCAGGGTGTCCTGTACACTCCAGGAACTTGAGCGTCCATCCTGTGACAGCCCAGGAGACACCTTTTTGAAAGCACTGAGTGAAGTGCTCTAGAACGTGCTAATGCACCTAAAATGAGTTCTGTACAAAACCCAGAAGTTTAAATTTTCAAGTCAATCCCACGACACTTCCTCAAAGTCACCCAGAGACTGAGTGTCCCTCTCTTCACTCTGGACCAAGTATCTTAACCATTTTTCAATGCACTTCCTACAATACTTTGTGAATTAATCTGTGTTTATAAGCACAAAGAGGGCTGATATACATTTGGTGTACATTGTGTCCTTCATAGTAAAATCTTCCTTGAAAATATAAGTTGCTTTAAAGATTCCACTTAAAATCCTTTCAGGTAGTCACAACACCCATCCACCTCATAAAATATCCACTTTACAAAAACTCTTCAGCGAAAAGCCTTTTCTCAGCCCCATCTTCTGCACTTTGCTGTTGGGAGGGCTCCTAACCCTGAGCCTGAAGGAAAGGCTTAGCTGTAGGGATTTGCTCTGGGAGGCTGAAGTAAACAATATAACATATAATGTTACAGATAAAATCAGAGAGGAAACTTTCTGTGTTCCACTTTTCTTTAATAGGCCTGGTTTGTAATCTTTGCCATCTTTCACTCTCAAATTTTTCTGCCAAAATAGAAAATAAATCCGAAATCACCTTCTGATTCTTATGAGATCTGAAATAACTCAATGCTGGCTTTCAGGAGTAAAGTTAACATCTCTTTACCATAACCAAAGTACAATTTTCCATGCAGCACATCTGCCAAATCCACATGTCTCTAATAAACCTTGATTCCACAGTCTAATTCTCCAAAATTAGGGACGGTCAATGAAGGAGGAAAACTGTGCTCTTTAACCTATTAATGTCATCATTTACATGCACCTTTCCAACTCCTGCTATGAGACACAGCCACAGGCCCTCATAAATGTAAGGACAGTTGTCATAACTTCTTGCCAAGAAGCTCAGAGTTTTCTGGAAGGGTAAGGCATGGCAATATTTCCAAGGTGGCAAGTGCCTTGGTAGGTAACAAGGGGCAAGGGACTGAGCTCAAACATTAGCTCCTCAGGCACCAGCTCAAAGCCCAGGATGGGGGGGAGGCCCTGGCACAGATGAGAATGGAGCTTGGGTTTGCCCAGACAGTTGTTCTTGCACATCCGTGACTACGTCATCATACAGAGCTTCATTTTTGTGAAATGGTTACCCTGGTCCTTCTCCTTTTTGACAGAAAGGGGGTGAAGAAGTGCTCAAAGCTCCCTGCTTTCATGTAGCCTGAAAAAACAAAATGACAGAGCACATTTCCCCAGTTTGAACCATATGATTATGGATCAGACCTTTGGGTTGGTGTAAATCTATCTGGCTCTGACATTTAATGGGCTGGGGTGATCCATACCAGTTGAGGGATCTGGCATTGTGCTGTATCAATTCCAAATTCCATTTCAGTGGCTGCCTAGAAAGCCATTTCTGGTCTGTCTCCAACAACCCGAGCAGAAACTTTATTCATTAGACACTACATTTATTTGTGCTGCCACCAGTTCATGGGTTACAAATATCAGAATGTCCATATTTCATTTCATTTCTCTCCTGAGCCCTGTACAAAATGCAATACATTGATACTCCTCCTAGTTTCTAGTCATGCTGAGACTATTGCTTGACAACAGCAGCAAGCATTTTTGCGCTTTCCCTCTGTGAAAACACCATCTCATTTTAAGTCAGACATGAAAGTCGTTCTGCTTATGTAACTAAATGTTATGTTCAGATTAATCTTTTATTAATACAGTTTTTTATTAATACACTTTTACTAATACAGTTTACTGAATGAAGAGGTGAAGCAAAGGAAGATGCTGCAGTTGTCTTTCTAGCCTACTGCTTGGAGAGATCACAGTCACAAAGAGGTGTTTATAACAACTCAACCTGCTCATCCAAACCTCAGACACCTCCAAACTTGCCCTTGGATACAAGTACTCATGGTCATCAAATAATGGTACTTCAGATATTAAAGAGTAATGAATAGGTAGAATATGCAACACAAAATTAATTTTGACTCATGCTGAGTGGGAAAGATCCACACAGTTCCTGCAGGCTGAACCCCAGCACAGTCCCACTGATACAAAGTTCAGTTTTTAAAAGCCCACATTACAAGCTTTTCACACTCACTTGAATATATAAAAACCCCCAAGATACATCACCTACATTTTATGCTGTTGACCAGACAAACCCTGCAGCCCCTGGATGACATTTTGGCAGCCAGGTACTGGAACTAAGTGTCCCAGAAGAACACTAGAAAGCCTCCTTCCCTTATTAGGAATGTGATCAAAACCAACAGTGTTCACCAGGACATTTTTGGATGCTATTTGGAGTCAAGGGACAAATGGGCAAAACATCTTCCCCTATCTCTTTATGAGGATGTTGCCTGTGCTGCTACTTGCAAAACCTTTCTTTTTTTTTTTTTTTTCAAAAAGACATGACTCGTTCAATCTTCTCACACCACAATGGAATGTGACAAACACCACACACTGCAAGAACAATGTACAGATGAAGCTTATTATCTCTTACCTCCCAGTGTAGAAAATCATGTTTGCATTTAGCACACTGAAAACCCACCCAAGCATAACCTGTCAGTGGAGCAACGTTCTTTCCAACCATTCTGCCAGCACCAGGGTTAGAGCAGAAAGCTCTGATGGATGATGCATGTCCAACCAGTTACCGCCACTAAAGCAATTAGGCAAACCAAAATTTCCCCCAAAATGAACGGAGGAAACGCATAGCCACAGCAAACTGAATTCTCATTTTCTGCCTTCTCCAGGTGTGGTTAGACTGGGAAACCAAAGATACATGTTTGTGTGGTCTGAACGCACCCATCAACAGCCTGATCTAACTTTGAAATTGGCTGGTGCTCTAAGCAGGGGGCTGGCTCAGGTCATCTCTAGAAATCCTGCCCAGCCTGAAGTATTCTAGGATTCAAGGTTGGAAATTAGAAGGTGCCTTGCAGTCACAGGACTGATAATTCTGAAATAACTTAAAAAAAAAACCCCACAACTAATTTGAAGAAGTAGCGCAATAATTTGTGAAACCAATTATATAGCAGGGTTGCTTGCAAGGGGTTAGACATTTCTACCATAAGGTTCTTTTCAATCCCAAATTCTTAAGCCACGTAAGCTTTATTCTTACAGTTCTCCAGTTTAGAAAAACACTGCCTTTGAAATTTGCAAGCACATCCAGGAGTGTGCCATGAATTATGTGCACTTCTTGAGAGATGTCTGCTTTATGCTTTGTTCTGACATATTTTGATTATGTTTTTTGTCACTACAACAGTTGGGAAACATGTTTTGATTTTTTGTTGTTGTTGTTCAGGTACATCCTACTGCACAGTTTCTAACATCCAAATAAACTTTCTGACTCTTAGAATCATATTTCTAGCCCTAAACACCACTTAAAATTCATTTTAACTAATTTATAACTTTTTTGCTATCATTTCATAATAGTTCTTGCTTAACAGGAATTCTTGGCTTGTACTCCAGGATGTGAATCCACATTTCAAATATGTACTTCAGCAGATTTCTGAAGCAAAAATACTGTCAGTTTGAATGCTTTAGAAGTTGTTAAAAACTAGTTACTTTGTTTATTACTTCTGCTCAGTCAGTTTGCACATTTTATAATTGCATCACTAAATTTAAATATATTTTCTAAGCTTGCAACATATGCAACCAGCTCTATGAAACTCAGAATACATAGGCACTGCCCCAAATTCACTTTTATATGCTTTGCTGGGTATTCCTTGTAGCTTTAAAATTAGCTAATTTACCAGTTAATAACAGCGAGGGACACCACCTTACCTGACAAAATGAGAAGCTCAATGATGTCTGCATCCCCCAGGAACGATGCGACATGAAGAGGAGTTCGTTTCTCGGCATCCTACAAAACCACAAGTAAGTGAAAACATTCGTGTTAAAGAGGCAATGCATTTGTACATATTCATTTGCTGGGTGCATTTCTGTTTATAATTAGAAATGCAATCCCAGTGAAAGAACACAATTCAAGATCTCAACAACACACTTCCTCCCAATAATCCTCAACTTCTTTTTATCACTTGTTGCCATCACACCTTGCAGAGGCACTGTCTTTGCTCTGATACACCGTTTACAGGTAGATCAAATCAAATCTAAAACGAGGAAAAGGCATCATCCGGGGGTCTCTTTCCCACCCTTAAGTATCACAGCAATATAATTCAGATGCTTCTGGATATCAGACTTTGTAATGCAGTTTGCACCAACAACACAACAAGACACACAGAGTCTTCAGAAGGATAACTTGGGAGAATGGTTTGGAACCACATCCGAGGTCAAGATGCAGTCCTCTTAGTCTACAAAGGTCCTTGTATACCATTTAGCCTGGTTATCTACACAGCAGCCCAAAACGGGCATGTGCACCTTGATTCTTTAAATATAAAAGAAGAAAATATTACCAGTCAAATCTGTGCCTTAAAACTTTGAAGAATTGCTAACTATATGTAACTTCTGAAATACCTGTACTTTTATTTGATTTCTGTAATTTTCCGCATTAAGGAGTGCATTTTCAAGATTTTCTTTTCTAACTTCAAGGGGTATAAATATAGTGTTTAAAAAACCCCATTTCTTTTATTGCTTTATTCAGATGATTGCAGAACATAGGTCTTTAAAAGAAACTGCTAAAACATTATAATATGGGCAACAACAATCACAAGAACTGCTAATACTGCTCATCGTGCTATTTGATCCCTGTTTCCAGTCCTAAATGAATTTCATTTTGGTTTCTTAACCACAAAAATAAGTTCTGAGAGACCTCATCAATGAAACTTATTGCAGCTTACTAGCATTAAATATTGTAAGCTGGTAACAAATTCAACACTTCCTGCAAACAACACCAACAGAGAAACCCTACCAGTGTTTACACTCCATCCCTGAAGCAGATCTCTGAGCCTGTCATGTACAATATCACTTTTAACATGACCAGAAGTCATCAACCATAAGCTCTTTTGGAATACCTTTGAAGTACGCTATAAATGTGGACAAATCAGTGCAGCAGAACCATTTGTCATTTGAATGCTGAAAGTTATTTTCCGACACTGAAAGGCACAGAGCCACTGACCAAACAGAATAATTTAGTTTTTATATTCGTATGGCTTTTTAAATATATATAGTGCATGTAGTCCTCAAAGTCTGCTGCACTGTGTTTTGATCTTTCATATTGGGTGTGCACATAAAACACTCAGAAGACAGATGACATAAAACCCTGGCTGTCACAGGTCAGAGAGGAAGGTGTTTTACAGAACTTCACCTCCTCACATGAGAGGCAAATTAAAAGAATGTTAAGCAGTGTCCATCCAGCAGTGTCCTCTCAGAAACCAAAATAACAAGCTGGATTCCCTCACATGCTCAGTTCCTAACACCTAATCCCCCACAGAACAGCTCTTACAGGCACGAGTGCATTTGAGGCATAAATACTCTTCATTTACCTGTCCTAAGGCTACCCACGGCCAAAAAAAAATATGCTAAGACTGATCAAACTTATACAAAAATAGAATCAGTTTTATTTGGGTTTTTAGTTGGTTCATTTTAATGCACAAAGCTCTCTTTATGCAGTGCAGTATTCGTAATAGCCATTGTACCTGTCAGTGACGAGTTCTGTGACAGCTTCTTGCAACACAGCCAAGTTTGGCAACAGAGCAGAGTAGTTTGAAGTCAAATGCTGATGATACAAGAGCAAGTAATTTTCTGTATCGAGGAACCAAGGCTACTCAGTGCTTTATTGATTATAGGGATAACATAATGTACTAAGCTGTAAATCTGATAGAAATTTGACAACAGAGAAGAAAGGACCTGAAACAGAAAACTAGAATTTTTATCCTTCTATAACAGGAATAACTCTCCGTAAGCTTTCTCAGCTTTCACTTTTGAAAATCAATGCAAAGTCCTGTCGTGTTAAACAAGAATCAAGTTTCCAGGGAAAGCTGGGTTTAGTCATGAAACTGAATTCAAGCTCCATTTCTCCAAGAGACAAAAAACCCTAAAACTTCTCCATTATTAACAACCAGGCACGAATCAGAGTTCGCTTTCACAGAGAGCCCTACAGGAAACATTTTCTGGTGTTTGGCAGGGAGAAGTCCACACACTACACCCACAGCCAAGCATGCAGTTGAGAAAGTCAGCGGAGGAACATCCTTGAGTTCCTGTTTAGGCTCTGCACAAGACTGATACAGAAACAGAGGAACTGAGGCATCTCCCTGTCTGTCCAACCACACTCACTGCGTCCTCCTCAGAGCTGTGTACCACTGCAGCCAGACTCACATCACCCACTGCCTCTGCATCTGCCCCATGCCCTGACAGATTTACACCTATAGGCATATTTGTCACGTGATGGTGGGAACAGGAGCACAAAAGTAAATCATTAATGATCTAAAGACTGAAGGCTAAAAACAGAGAGAGAGAGAGGAGTAAAATCTGTCCTTTCAGGGAAAGGCTTGGCAGAACCCCAAACCTCAACATACATTATCAAGGCATGGAAAGTAAGTGGGGGGGAAGAGGTGATAGCAAGGTTACAAATAGCGTTGAGACAAATAATCAGACCTGCTTCAAGTGCAGTTCTCAGAGGAACAAAAGGTCAGTAAGAGACAGTAGATAAGCTATAAACAATGGCTAAAAAATCATGCTGAGATGAGATAAACACTCTTTCTAGTACCTAAAGGGGGCCTGTGAGAGAGCTCAAGAGGGACTTTTTACAAGGGGGTGTGGTGATAAGACAAGGGGGAACGGCTTCAAACGGAAGGAGGGCAGGTTTAGATTAGATACTGAGAATAAAGTCTTGACTGTGAGAGTGGTGAGGCACTGGAACAGGTTGCCCAGAGAAACTGTGGATGCCCCGATCCCTGGGAAGTGTTCAAGGCCAGGTTGGATGGAGCTCTGAGCAGGTGTCCATGCCCATGGCAGGGGGTTGGAACTAGATGATCTTTAAGATCACTTCCCACCCAAACCATTCTATGATTCTATGAAAACTGTTTTAGCAACCTATGTTAGTTCACAGAAAAGGTGATGCTGCATGCTAACATTATCTGCATGCCTTTGTTTAAGTACAGAGAAAAGAAATAAGGACTCTAACAAACAGGAAATTGGGGACAGAAGGCTTCAGCATGAAAAACACTCAACACATGCTTAAACTGTTCAAGTGATCACAGTGACACTGATAAGACTCTCCATAGGCTCAAAGTTAGACTAGTCTCTAAGTGCTTTATTGGATCAGAGCCTTGGGGTACGTGAAGATTTGCAGAACAGTGAACTGAATGAATCATATCAGCACATGTAAAATACGCAGGCACATTCAGAAAAGGGCCTATATTTCCTCCTCAACACAGCCTAAATCTCAAAGGGGATAATGGATTTGAATTTTGAGATCAGTTGCAGCTGCTCAGATCTGGTGATGCTTAGGACACAGCTATTACCTAGCACCAAAGTGTCATACTGTGTCAAAGCAGCAGCCTTTCCAAGTTCTTGACTAAATCCTCCAGAAGACTTTCCAGCACAGCATAACTACATCTCAAAGCGGAGCATTTAATTCCAGGATAGCTTTATTCTCCTGCAAGGCTCCACAGCACCAAAAAGAAAATCATGATTCCTTGGATGAGAGCAGAGATGAGGGTCTGGTACCCCAAGGTAACTGAAATACCACATCACAGTCTCTCTTCTCAAACGTGTCACTCCAAACTGAATGACAAGCTGGTTTTCACTTTAGCTATCCACAGCTAAGGATACCAGCATCCATGCCCTCAGGGTGCACATGCTCCCCCAAAGCACAGCTGGGGGCTGGAGAGGTCACAGTGACAATTATGGTGGCAGAATGAACTAAAACCCACACTTGGAAGCCAAACAATTACAGCTTTCACTTTGTTGCAACATAGAAGTTGCAATTATAGCAGCATCCAGAATGTAGCCATTTCTATCAACATACACTTCCCAGCTTGGAAAGATAATAATTATTTTACCACATGGAAAAAAAAAAAAAAAAGTAGTAACATGCTAAACTTCTGATTTCCTCCAAGATTTCCTCCAAACTCTTTCCTGAGATTAATTTTCTCTTAGGAAGTATGCACATACATTCCTAATTTTGTGGAGTTTCTCTATGTGCTTTTTGTTCTGTCTTCCAAATATTTCTCTTGCTGCAGAGTCCAAAAAA
>VXAY01002117.1:1107130-1169655 GCA_013399855.1 Oxyruncus cristatus | reverse complement strand
AAAAAAAAAAAAAATTTAAAACTCCAGAAATTAAAACCCACAAACCAGCCTTTTATTTTGTATCCCTGTCCTACCTATATTTAAACTATTCCAATATTAATAGAGCCAACCAGAATGATCAACAAAGGACAAATCTCTGCCAAACAGTGTCAGAGTTTCCTCTCACGTGAGCAACCAAACACTAACATGGAAGTAATTAAACACACCCTTAAAATAGAAACATAAGCATGCAATGCAAATTGCCAGCTCACAGCACAAGAGAGGGAAATCTTTTGGTCTTCCTTTACTGACATTTTAAGCAATTAACACTTGTCTGCAGTCACTATTCAGAACACAGTCTTCAGGTTTCATGTTGACCAGTATTTTTCTAATTACTCAAAAGAAAAGGTTTGTGTTTTGCTCCTGACAAAATAGCTGTTCAGGCAAAGCATTCTTGGATGGATTTTGAGTATTGCAAATAGTGTTCTGGGCAGACCTTTCAAGTTCAATGACTTTTTCTATTAAGTACCATGGTACTCATCTGCAAAATATGTATTCTTCATCTATATCCCACCTGACAGCTGAGAGCATCTCCCTGGCAACCATCACTACACACTTGCAGCCAAAGGAAAGAAAAACATTTGAGAAGCAGGCAATAACCTTGTGCAGGAAATGCTATTTAAAAAAAAACAAAAAAAAAACAAAAAAAACCCACAACAACAAACATGAAATGAAGAAGAACTACAACATTCACCTAGCTTGTTGTGGGGTTTTTGTTTGGTTAGTTTGGGGCTTTTTAATTTTTTTTTAATTTTTTTTTTTTGTTTAGACCAACAGCAAAAACAAAAAAGGAACTCAAGGGGGTTGATTCTTGAAGGAAGCACTTTCAGGAACTTTTAACAAAACAACCAAGTACTGACAATCACAAGGAAAGCCTAATGTCAAGGTCTTGGATCAGATTCCCAATTTAAAAGAGAAGCGAGTCTTTCCGTTCTTGACAGCAAATGATGTGGAGCCCCAGTCAACCAAATCTGCAGGATCACTTCTCCAGTTCCTTTCAGCAGCTCTGAACCAACAGGTTGGACCCCACTACCTGCAAAAGTTTCAGTGCCAAGACTACACCAGACCAAGTGCTGGAGTTAGCTATAAATAAACTGATGACTTTATGTCAGAGAAAGACATGAAGAAAAGGAGGATTGATTCAAAAGTCCAGGAAACACCTGGAAATCATCATTCTGCTTCTGCTTTATATCCTAACCTCTTTCAGAGGCCACAGATTGTATTCAGGACTGACAGGACTAATTTCTAACAGTATGGATTTAAGTTAAAAGTGAAGGGTGGGGGGGAACTCATCCCAATTTCTGCAAAAAGACCAAGTTCAAATGGAGATATATTTCTGCATTACCAAAGTACTTAAACACTACTTGTTTGCAGCTGCTTACCATTCTGGCTGGAGTAAGCCAATCTCCAGAACAGTAATTCCTTTGTGGCCAAATTGTGGCCAAGATTCTGCTTCCTTACTCTCACTGCTGAGACCAATGTGAAGCTTTACTTCAAGCACAGTCAAATGCTGAATATCAGCTCCCGATCTGCAAAGACTCTTCCTAAAAGAAAACTCTACAGAGAGGAAAACTATGCAGTTTTCAGCTGTTTTCATTCATTTTCTCAGCAAGAGAAAAGAGTGTCCCTGACTGACCCGCACATTTGGAATGACCATACGGTAAGAAAATTTGAAGTCACCTGTTGGAGACAATTATATTTCAGATTACTAATTAGGATTCCTCCGAAGTTCCAAATTTCTTACTCCCAAATCGTTTTCATTCTGTTAGGTGTTAATTACTAGGGATATTTTTCATACTGCTGTTGTAACAGTCCAGGAGCACGGTGCTTATGTATCAGAGGCACATCACATGCCAAGTCACATACCAAGGCGTTGACATCCTCAGTTTTGTAGATCAACATCCGGATCTCTTCTGGATCACCACTGAAAATCGCTTGGACCAGTGGCGGCTGGAAAAAATAGAAGAAGCAGCATTACAGGTTTGTTTGTTTTCTGCTTAAGAGGGGAGCATCTTATTCCTGCTAACATTTAATAATGCTGCCCACAGACATTTTCTGACCCCAGCAACAAATCACCGAGAGTATCTCATCAGTAAGAACTATCAGTTTGCTTGAGGATAAACTGAAACCAGGGCACGTTTGTACATATAACGAGCGTGTGTGTGTGCACACACAGGGACCCCCATTAGAATAGCAACTTTTGTCAACAACACGCAATTAGCCCAGATGTTCTCCTTGGCATGTAAGGGGAAAACTAATTACATCAGATATTGCTGCATGTTTGCTGTTGGCACAGATTAATGGTCATGCAATACACATTTAGAAACAGACCATTATGCAGATAATGAATTTCTGGGCAATTACTAAACATTTTGTGCAGGTTTTTTTTTTTTTTTTTTTTACTGAATAAATATGCAACAAGCACAGTTAATTTTAACCACCCAAGAAGCGAAATAATTATCTTATTGTCCCAAGTCTGTTATTATGCTATTATGGATCGGAATGCATAAATAAATAATCGGGCATAGAGGAGAAACAATATGCCACACTCATTCCTCCGGCAGTGCTGGCGTCACCCGTCAGTGGGAGGGAGCTGCATATGCTCAGCTGCCCCGTTACACATCCAGAGCTGGCAATTTCAGCCCTGCTGGCTGTGTTTGCTCTGGACCCCCAGCAGCAAATATTTGAGTTATTAACCGAGCGGGCGAGACATGATCTGCTGAAGTAAAAGAATAAAAATCTTGCTGCTGGAGATCAGAAAAAGAAGGGGACGAATGACAAAGATCCCTAAGCCCTGAAGCAACTGCTGAAATGGGAGACGGTCCCACTTCCACCGTGACCCCTCCTGAAGGCAGCGTGTGCCCCCCCCAATCTCGCTGCCCACCTCCAGGTTGTCTCATAGTCCTACTGGCAAAAATACAGTATGTGCAATCACCAGAATCTAAAATAACCCTGCAAAATGGAAGAATGCATGCCTACTTCAGCACATAAAACCACAACAGTTCTTGAGAATCCACAGAATTTGATTCTCATGTAAACAGGTTCTCTCAAAATTCACAAACAAGCTGAAATAACAAAGAAAATACCATTTTCTCCCTATCTTTTCACTGCAGAATTCATCATGCTCAAATGTGGAAAATACATTTCTAAGTTAATGATGTCTATTTTAAGACATATTAATCCCTTATGTCCTTGAGAAACATTCACACTGGAATTTATTTCTTGCCACTCCTCCAATGGAAAAGGGACTAAAGCAGCATCTCTTATCACAACTGTCTGCAGTCTTACTGACTGTTGTGGATGTTTGAAAAAGAAGGAAAGAAAAAAAAATAGCATTTCACTCGCCCCATTTAGCATGTCAGAATGCCCAGATACTATTCCCCACTGAAGGATGCTCACAGTCTGTTCCCTTCTCTCCTAACACAAACAGTCACAAAGAATCAGTGAATGTTTATGGAGTTGCAATGCTCACACCAAAATATTTTCATTTTATATACATTTATTGTAATATTTAAATTAAAAAAAAAATATAAGAGGAAAGCAGAAAACGACTCAATATCAAGCTGAATGGCAATACAACCCAGTGGCCAAGCAACTTGGATTACTCTCTGAACTCATTAGCAGGTATGCCCAGCACCCAACAAAAGATATTAGCCAGGCTCTGATGGCATTTAGGCTGAGACCTCAGATAGAGGTAAGAGAAAAAGTGATAAAAACTCCAATTTCAAATCTATTGGATTTAAAAAAAAAAAAAAAAAGTTCAAATGCTGTTATAAGTGACATTTTTCTTTTAAAACGGAAAGAGTAAAGTACTGTGCATTGTTACACTAAAAAAGAGAGGAAGATCTACAATAAGACACTTTGACCCTTCATCCCTCCGCCAGAAATCTGAATCAGACACTTGGTTTTACAGGAAATGTTTGACCTTTTTAATTAGCACCAGCTACTTAACACAGAGAGCAGACTGATAATAACACTGTGTTCTTTAGACTTGTAACATTTATAAGATCCTCATCTCAATTTTTGTCCACCACACCATGGTCATATCTACCTGCAGTT
Source organism: Oxyruncus cristatus (assembly GCA_013399855.1). Lineage (NCBI taxonomy): Eukaryota > Metazoa > Chordata > Aves > Passeriformes > Cotingidae > Oxyruncus > Oxyruncus cristatus. The sequence goes on along the minus strand of VXAY01002117.1, from coordinate 1,165,557 downwards.
CACCCCAGCATTTATTGTGCCTCTGAAGCAGGTTATAAGTCTCACACCACTGATATACACAACCTTTGCTGGCAGGAGAAAGTTGCCATAGACCCATTACAAAGGCCTTAGTCCTTCGGCCCTTTTTCCCCATAAGATTTACCTTTTATAAATTAATTACAATAGAATATTTCACTGGTAATTGTAACAGCAAGAGACAGAGACAGTGGGGAACCATCAGAGCCTGCCATTGGAAAGGACAGATAAAACCAGTACAGGTTAATAACCATCTCGAGTCACTGCTGTGCAGCCTCCAATTGGCCATTTTCCTAATTTACCACATCATTATTCCACTTCATTTTCCAAGGTATTAGTTTTGAAGGGAGACACATTATTGTCAAGGAGATTTTATTACATATTAAGACATGTTTCTAGGTAAGATGCTCAGCCAAGTATAATGCCCTGTTTAGGACAAATGTGTCAGAAGTCTGTTGCAGTGTGGTTGCTGCAATTTGAGGTCAGAGCTGAGAACGTGCATCCACATCCATCAGCACAGTGGAAAAAGTTGTGCTCCGTTCAGCAGCTGACAGTGATGCAATGGAGCTTGTGCAGTTAGATACACATTAATGATGGATGTCCAATGACCTGAACAGATTACCTCTTTGATCTTCACTGATAACCATATTCATGCATGAATGACTTCAAAATAATTATTTTTTTTATTTTTTTTTATTTTTTTAANTTTTTTTTTTTTAATTCCTGAAGGGTAGATAATGACCCTTCCTAATTATCAAAGAAATACAAGGTATATTTCAGGAAATAATTTCTGAAACCTGTGATACTATTAATGGGTTATTTCATTTACAGAAATATTTTGCTTTAAAATTCTTCAAATTCAAAAGCTCTTAAACACTCATAATGAATTAAAAAGCACAAGCACAGAGCAGGTTATGTAAAACTATTATTAGAACTAAGCAAGGGTGCAGGGTTTTGGAATGATGAACAACTGTTTCATCATCTCAGCTCTCTGGAGCTTCCAAATTCTTAAAGAGAGTTTCAGCTGGGAGTGCTCACATTTTTTTTCTGAAAATATACTCCAGCAACTAGCAACCTTTAGCTAGCTAACCTTTCCATGTTACTTTTTCTACAGTTACTATGATAGGTATGAAACCTGTCGATAAGTTTTACTAGACAAGCATTTTAGTAAAGATAAAATTTTACCTGGAAACATCTTCCAGCATTGCAAAATATCCCTACCTTCACTGCATATGGGGCTGTCACGAGGACTTGCATCCACCAGGGAAAATTAACTGGTTGAACTGAGGGCACAACAATTATTTCGGCAACAAAGAACTTAAACCCACATGGAAGAACGTCCTGTGGCTCAGCTGTTGTCCACAGAGCCAAGCCACACTGACAGAAAGAGTCCAGCACTGGGAAATTCTCCTCCATAGATCTGACAGCACAGGGAAAAGCCGAGACTATCACCAAGTGGCACTGGCGAGTCTCTGAACTCAGATGAGATGCAGTATTTAAGGGGACTGTCTCAACTATCCTTTTAATTACCATGTCCCAAGCAGGTGCTGCATCTCCTAGCAAACCAGTTAGTATTTTTGTTAAGTAACAAATAACTGTGACATAATTAAATATTTTACCTTGACTTTAGACATCCTGACTCACTAACAAGGACTTATTTAAGCCAGATTTTGGGTTGAAGGTGGGAAAGGAGGATCGACTGCCATGCCAATTTGATATAATATACTGTCACTTGGTCTTGTGAGTGAAAAGAAGTTATATATTGATCCTTTACTAGTTTCAAATGCATTACATCGAGTTAAACACTTGTACATGTCCATGTATTCATTTCTCTCTAACTAGCAAGGCAGTGTAGCAAGACACACAATCATTTCAAAGTGGTATTGATTTTGACAATGTTTTGCCAAACACCTTTTTCTGTAGGTACTCCCATTAATCAAGATTACAAGGTTGTCTGCAATGTCACATCAGGTATATGTGTTTCCTTCCACTGGTCACAGCAGACCACGCTTCCTAATTTTGGTTTAGGACTGTGTCCCTTGGAGCATACAGCACGTGAATATCTGAAATACTGTTTTAACTTACAAGTCTGTATTAGTGAACAGTCGTTAATTAGATTTCTCTTTGTTCTCAGAGTGCATTTCCCTGATGCTCAGTATTTATACAGTTCCATGTGTAGAAATTACTCAATACTAATAATTTTTAACAGGTCCTGTAGTCCATTTCATTTGCATCAGGGGTTAGCCTTTAACTGTGTTTTAGGAATTAATTGCTGAGTAAATAACAAATCAAGAGCAAACTTCTTTTTGTATTTCAAAGAGTGCCTTTCTGCTATTGGAATTCCTATTTACTGACTTCTGACAGCAAACTACTTTCACAGAGTTGGTATCTGGAGAAGAATGCCTTTGGATGGTTGCTAAGAGCAATTACAGATTTTCACAGAGCGACTTGTCCAAGCTAGTGAAAGGCCGGCAGAGAGAAGCAAATCTGTAAATGGGGTATCCTGGGTCTCTGGAAGCACCTTGGCAAACTGACAGCACTGTTAAGTGAGAGAATGTCCTTACCTGGGACATTTATACTGAGCAGATCAATAAACACCCTGTACGCTGCAACATTTCAAATACGGCAGGGAAAAAACAATTTCAATTCATTTAATTCTATCTTCTTATGTCCTTCCACGTTCTGCAGACTAGCCAAATGATTTAAGGATTGCACATCAATCCACTGCAGAAAGGACAGCATGTGTGCCTACACGTGGCTACTTATTTCAATTTGTTCCACCCTGTTTCAACGCTCAAGGACCAACGAACTTACACGACACACAGAGGTATTCAACGAAACACAAGCCAGTGCTCCCAAAAGTAAGAAAAACTCTGTATAGATAGCACTTACAAACAGAGATCTTCATGTTGTCCTTAGGCTGGCATTTAAAGGACACGACTGTGCCCTGACACTTTCCCTGGACTAATGACTTTATAACTTGCTGCCATGCTGTGCTCTAAGTTGTTTAGAGGGATGTAACGGGCATTTAAGTTTCACTGCAAGAAGTGTTAGTTTTTCCTGTAATGGCCCCCCATTTCTTTCCATGTCATTTGTAACAGCTTCTCCAAAACCTCAGGCTGCGTTCATCCTTCAGACCGTAAAAAGGACTTCAGCACCAATGGCCCAGGGCACACAGGAGCAGTGGAGAATCGATCACTGCTTCATTTGCTGTTATGCTCTCCTGAGATTAGGACAAAACTTATATAAACTGTAGCTAGAGCGTATGTTCAGTTTCAAGAGCAACTTTGTACCTAAACTTTTTAAAGACAGAGGAGCTGGAGGGAGCTGTCTGCATTTGCCTGGGCAACACAGGATCCTGAACCTGCCCACAGCCTCAGTGCTGAAAGCCTGTCCCTCCAATGATCTGATTCAAATGAGGAATGGCAACTTCATCAAAATGTAAAACAATGCTCTCAGTGACCAAATGGAAAATACCCCAGTGCAAACCTGTGGCTCCCAGTATGGTCTAACACGTACTGAGCAGCACCAGTGGCATCAGGCGAGGATGTCTGCAAGGACAGCAGACACAGCGTTTGTGTTCAGTGCTTTCTCCCTTCCCCTCAAGATTAGTCAAATGCTCAGTAATGCAGAAGTGGTTCCTAAGTAATTTTTCACCAATGTCTGAATAATTCATACAATGCTAACACATGGTCCATAGCTAGTTTCCACTTAGGTATGCACTCAGCCTTTCCCACAGTGGCTTCACAAATAAAAACTTGAATATTTGCAGAAATACCTGGTGCAAAATTAGTTGAAATACGGCAATTCTAACGTGATCATCAGATACTGCCATTGCTGGTAACGTTACAAACCTGAGTTTAATCACTGGCACACGTTGCTAATTGCATGATGATCACAAACAGCTACCGCAACAGAGCGGCTCCAACCTCAATCTGCTGGATAGCTGGATAACCCCGTGCAGGCTGCAAAGCCTCAGGGCAGCATGGTCCACGGGAGGACCTGCGTCCTGGGAGGACTCCCACCTCTCCAGCTGAATTCAACCTGGTGCCTGGTATCCAGTGCTGATCGGGTTCAGAGGCTGGAAGCACAGCCTACCAAAAACACCCTTTTGCATCTTGTGAAGGGACAAATCACATCACCAGCTTTAGGTGAACAAGTATATTTTCCAAACCCCCAAGTTCTCTTTCATTACAGATACTGTACATCATTAGGGGAAGGGAAAAGTAGGATCGCTGGCAAAGGGTTAAAGTAAGTAGTAACAGTAAAGATGTTTGAAACAAGATTGTTTGATGATAAGCTGACAAACACCTTCCATTAAGGATCCTGTTTTGAACATGGCTTACACTAGGTTTGGAAAAGAACAGCCTGAACTGCTTAGAGCATGGCTCAACCCTGAAAAGGGAGCAGGGCTGTCATGACACATCCTGCATCACATGCTTTTAAATGATTTCCCCTCCAATACCAGTTAAGCCTTTGCAATGACAAACCAGGCTTGAGCCTGGAAACCCAGGCTGTACTCCCACAGGCTTCTGGCTCTCTGATCCCTCTCAGCAGAGCCCTAATAGCTTTTGCTTACACCCCACCCACAAAACTCTGTGTCTCTGGCCAGGCAGAGAAGACAATAAATCTGATTCTATAATTACACATAATCACAAATGATCATTTAGTAAGTGATGTGCAAACCAGACTATACTTCAGTACACTTTCCCATAAACACACTCCTTGTGAAGTAACAAGAATAAACGAGCTTTACACCCCTGCCTCCCCAACACTCCCTGCCCCCTCCCGTTCTGATCCTCTCTGTGCCCAGTCCTTCTCTTCTACTCATCTTCTCCAAGAGGTTCAAACCTTGGCCTTTCTCTCTGCTGCCCCATTTCCATGCCGCTGGAGCAGGGGAGCTGAAGGTCTTGGGTGAAGCACAAGAATCACTCGAACACCGTAAATTGCAAATACACACTATCAAACACACACTTTTATTTCAGGCAAGTGAGAAAGAAAGAAGGAAAAAAAAATTGAGACGGATGAAACTTCAACACAACATTCATTTAGTCAAGCCTTCATGATACTTAAAAAGGAAAATAGTCAGGATGGGCTCTGCTTGTGCAATGCTGGATCAAGGCTGGTATTTCTGTTCGCACCATTTCTGATATGCCATTCTGGATGGTGCAAAACAAGCCTCTCGGCAGACCTATTTCTGGCTGTCAGCTTGGCTCCGGATTTTGGCTGCCTCCCATTTTTCATTATGAAGCCCATCAACTGCCCCAAGAATTGCTTATGTTTCCAGGTGAAGCAAAGGTTACATCCTGCCGTTCCTGGAATCCCGAAATTCCTCTACACACCGAAAGCACTGCTTGTTGCCCATGTTTTGTTAAACTTATCAGTTAAAGGCACCAAAATAACTCATGGCCTGTTAAATTTAGATCACTTCTAAAAAGGAAAAGAGCTAAGACTGTTTAATTCATCTTGTCTGGTGTCCTTCCCTTCATTCTCATCAGTCTTGATTTAAGTGGTAGGGTTTTGTTTAAGTTTTGGCACTTGGAGTTGGGGTTGGTGGGGTTTTTTTAAGTGCCCTCAGATCAGATCAGAAAATCAGATAACAAATACTGTCCTACATTAATCAAGCGGAGAGAGACTCAGCATGATGCAGACTAGTTAAAATAAGAAAGGTTTTTCAAATGAGACAAAAATAAACATAGTAGCATAACATTTGCTCTATTCACCAGCATTTATTACCCATTTTAGTGAAGAAAAGTCTACCCAGACAGCATAATAAGATGTCTTGGAATATCTACAGAGATTGAGGACAATCGATCTAATGGTACCCTGCATTTTTCCAGTCCTCTTGAATTTGTTCAAAGTTTCTTAGGGTTCTGTCCTGATACGAACTGTGTCTTGCGTAACAGTATTGTGTTGTGTACCAGAGACACCACTAAATAACAGCCATGGATTGTAATGGCACTACCAAAAAAAGGATCCAGTTCTTTTTATGCATTCTCAGCAGCCAGTGCTACACTACTTATCCATTTGAGTACTTGTCACACCTGTATTTTGTCTCACAGAGCTTTTGTGGTTTTTTTTCCCCCTCCTCCATAATCCAATCATTTAGGCAGAAGCAGGGAAGGAGTCCTGGCACCAAGGCAGTGTTTCTGAACAAGAGCACAGCAGAGAGTAAAATCTCTGGGGGCATAAATTCCAGCTGGTGTAAATCAGCTTAAGAGAACTCCCAAGTGAGATGCCTGTGCCATGTTACACCACCTGCCTTCCAAAGGGCCCTGCATTTTCTCCCCACCAGAAGCACAGCTGAGAGGTGGCCAGGCAGCACAGGGTTATGAACCTCAAGAGAAATAAGAAGTTCAGCTGCAGAACAGAGCAACAGCAACCCCAGTGACAGGTCTGCTCCTTGTTAGACATTTAAAAATAAAGCAGTCAGGGGAGAAGCCCACTTAAAAAAACAGCAACTCTGCCAAAAGCTTCACTTCCTGCTCAGTTATCTTCAAACACATTTCAAGCACACCAGCAATTTTTTTTTTTTTTAACCAATTGCTTAGGTGTTAAATTCCACAAGCAGAAAAAAAAGAAATGATCAAAACTGATTCTGTATGCAGGGGGGACAAACAGGTTCATGCTGGCTGTAGCTGTCAGACCCAATCTGAGACATCTCCTCCGTTCAGTGGCCCCACATCCTCTGGAGACCGCTGATATCCTGCCTTTACCCAACCCTACCAGCAGCAATGGCAACCAAGTAGAGAAAGAAAAAAAAGAAACGGAAATGCTGCAAGTTTATCTTCCTTTAGTTTATCACTTGTGAAACCATGACTTACCGCTCTTCCTTGCGAGGCAAGCGTGAGCAGGGACTGCTACGCACACTGCAGCTGGTGTAAGCAACCTTTTCATACTCCTCCTTCAAGGCAGTGACACAGCGAGACCTGCCTGTCATCTGGCAGGCTGGACACTCAACAGCACAGAGAAATAGTCCAGTCTATCTCTTCCTCTACTGCAATTAAGTGCTTTATCTGATATACACAGCATGCGTTGATACTCATCACGTGCTCTAATAAAAATCCTTTCGTTTCTAGAACATTAGTCCTGATTTAGAGAACTATGAAGTGGCCTCCGATCCTGTAACATCTTACTCGGTGAGATGAGGACTTCCGCTGGTTGGCGGGGTCTGTTTTACGTTACTGTACAAAGAAGGCAGCTGTGAAACAGAGAGTGCCATAACAAATTTGCAGATACTTCTGAACTACAAGAGACGACACGAGGACGTCGGAGGGCAAGATCAGAATTTATAACCACCTTGACAGATTATACAAACAACTAGGCTGGAGGAAGGGTAGGACACTGTTCAGTATGGAGGAGAACACGGCATGACTGTTAGTGAGAAATCCAGAGACAGCAGTTCTGGGTAAGAAAGAATTTGGGACTGCAGTTTGCTAACTGAACATAACTGAACAACATTAGGAAAGAAGAAGAGACTTAAAATAAGATTAAGACTTGCAACACAGTAGTCCTGACACACGGCTCAGTACTGCTTAGGCTGTGACTGAAGGGAGACATTTAGTCTGGGGCACCACTTGACTTGAAGACTAAAACAGAGCTCTAAAACATGATTTACAGGGAAAATCTAAACAGATTGGAGCTGGTCAGCATACACAAAAGAAAATGCAAAGGAAACATGAGAACAATTTGCAATACATAAAAGGTTGTTACTAAAAGAAATCATCTGCTTTCCCCATGGAAGGCATACAGAGCTTGAATGGCGGCACACAAGGAGAATGAGTTTCTGCTCCATTAAGGGCAACACAAACCAGGGTACTGGTTACCAACTTGGCTGAGTTACAAACTGTGAACTGTAAAAGACCATATTTTAAAAATAGACCTAGTCCAACAATCACTGAAAGTCAGAGGTATTTTTTTCTGCAGGCTTCAGTAGGCAAGAGATTGAACCTATGAAAGCAGAAGAGGCCAAAATTCACACCGCAGTTACATAAATATGGTTAACGCAAAAAGGATAAGCTAGAGTAGAAATCAATAATTTTTTTTTTTTCCCCCCCAGAGTTCAAGGGGAGTCTAATGGCTTTGTGTAGAAACACACCTGGCATGATTCCAGCAGAATTTCAGATCCCATCTCATTCACTCATCAGAAGGCAATTACAGCTATAGGGTTGTTTTCACATGTGCTCAGACACAGATACTAAGGACATATATTTTGCACTCACAATATCACATGTTCTTGAACCTCATCTTCCTCTTAGCAGTGATCTGCAACACTTCCAAGGCCCTGCTGTCATGGGTGTCTAAGACAAGCCTCAGACAACAGCAAACCTCCAGGGTTATGAAAACAAAATAAGAGAGGGACAAGACATTTTAAGGACTTGAGCATGATCTAAAATATTGTACCATTACTTTTATATTACAGGTGGATCTTGCTTGGGTTCAAGTAACTTCCCCTTGTGTTGCACATCACACACAGAGCCTCACCACTGCCTGTCCCCTGAACATTACAGTGCAGCTCATTCCATGCTCATGCCACCCCTGCCAGCTCCAGAAAAACCTCAGAAAATCTCCCACATCACTTTCTCTTACATAGCCAGTGTCAAATATACTTTATAAGACATTAAAGACTAATGTTGATGTTTCCTGATTTCTCTTACAGGGTCCTGGATTTCACACTGCGCTTGAAGAGCACCACAGTCAGTTATCACTGTTTTCATAAAACATTAAAATCCTTTGCAGATTTTAGTCGCTGGTATTTGCTCTTTGCATAGCCAGTATAAAATTCAGATTAAATATGTTTAACTACTGAGGCTGATGACAGTGTTATTTCCATTAATAGCAGAGTAAGTATGTGTGAACATGAAGATCAGTTCATAACAGCATTTCATCTCTTTCTTTACATTAGGCACACTACAGTTGGCATGGAGCTCTGCTCAACAACCACAGCAGATGTTTTACCTCTATTTTGAATCTGGAACAGATTAACAAAGTTAGCTTGATTCAACATATCCTGATAATATCCTCGTACTCAACTTCAACAAAACTATTGAAGTTGACAGGAAAAAAAATTAAAATCAAGCTTTGCTGATGAATGCAATGTCAGGTAGCCAGGCCAAGGAATGAAATGGAAATTTAAAAAGGTTTCAAAATTGTCTTCACTTCAGAAAACAATACAGTATCTTCCTAGCATGATGCATCTGACTGTGACAAATCCAGCAGCTTCAAAATTACTTTGTACAGACCCAAATTAAACAGAAAGATGAGCCTGAGAGTTAAAATGAGCTATTACAGTCTTTCTTCCAACAAGTTACCATTACTAGTTCTGAGCAGCTTTGTCTGGACACCCTCTGGAAAGCCTGCAAGATGTCTCTGAGACAAGCCCGTGCATTAAATACATCTCCCTATCTGGGGAAAGTTAACCTTGAACGCAAAGCATCAGCCAGAAGGGTAAGCATATGCATTCTTGCCAGATGAGGAAGTAGGATACAAATCTTCTTCATTCTGTTTCTTCTCATGTAGCTTCCAGCCACGGTCACAATCTCGTGCTGAAGCCCTTCGGTAGTGAGAAGGGAGGCAAGACAGAGGCTCGGCGCCCCAGCTCCGAACACGAACTGATTTTGTACCTGCAGCTGTCTCTTCACTGTTACTTCCAGTTCCTGTCATACAAATCAAGCAGTAATGCTGGCAGTCAGGCACAGCCCAGCTACGTTAGGACCCTCTCTCTGTCCATGTTGCATCTAGACACACTGATCCCCTCTGGCCTGGGGTAACTGTTGCCGAACGGAGCTTCCTCTTTTAGAGACAAAGGCTTGGCATGGGGGTGCTCAGCCACAGAGTGACCATCCCAGCAAAGTCAAGGCAAGCCCCACTCACCCTTGAACAGTCTCTTTAGAGCTTCTTTGTAAGAGAGGAGGGCAAAAAAAAACATCCAGTGAAAAAAAGGGAACACAAGAGAGGGAGGGAGCGCAGTCCACTTCAGATGCCCTTCTGCAAAACAAGGTGCTCAGAAGAGCCAGAAAGGGGGGGGCGGGAATACAGTTTTTACAAACCCCTTTTTAGACCCAAACTGCAGGTGCCATCTCTAATCCAAACCCCCTAGAGAGGCCATAGCTTATTAAAGCTGAAAGTTAATTAGACTTGCATAGCTTACACTTCAGCCTCTCATTTATTTTTTGTGAGCTATTCCACCTCAATAGTGAAAAGCTCACTATTCTGTGGTGTTGTCATGCACCATGGGTCTGATACCAAAAGGAAGGCTTGCAAAACGAACACTTTCAAGCTTGACAAAAAATAATTAGTTGGGGGTTTTTTATATTAAAAAACAAAACCTCTGTATCTTGAGTCTCTAAACAGTACCGCTCATGATGTCCTCTCCAGCTCCTTCATGAATATTCCTCTACTAGACTTGTCAAATTTATCCCAGGAAATATGCAACCTTACTACAAAATAAAAAGCAAACCGCCACCACTTAATCAGCTGAAGCATGTAACTGCTTGTTGTCAAGGCAGTGGCAATGTGCTTAACACTCATTTTTGTCAGTGCTGTTAAGTAGGGCATTATTCTCTACCTCTCTCTAATGACAACAGCAGAAAGAGCTGGTGACAGCTTGATCAACTGCCTAATGAGATCCGGAAAGCTGAATTACAGTAACCTAGCTAAACGATAAAGCCAAAACAAACCAGAGGATTTCCCAATCCAGTCTGACTTTGCCGTTCTTTTACGATTCTTGGCCACCCACTTTGGTCACACCGTGGATGCCTGTGGTATTTGAACACTTCCTTTTAACAGAAAGCTCGTCGAGTCGTTTTGCCCACCAGAGAAGAGGATGTTTGAGGAAGAGCACAGGGAACACGTCTGCACTGCCACTACTTCTCCCAGACAGCTTCTTTGAAAATGACATGTCTTTCTTGGATCCTGCTAGAGGAAATGAACCCCATACATGAATTCAAAAAGAAGCAGGTATTGACCATCTAAATCCCATGTAAATGACAAAAGGGTCTGTGGAACTAAATTAGGCTCTAGATGGATCTCCATTCATTTTCATAGATTTTTACAAGTGACTCAAGTAACGCATCAGAAACCAGGAGATCTGAGAGCATCTAAGCTAGGCCCATGCTTAGCTCTTCACTTGCTCAACCCTTTTTCAAGAAACTGGTTTGGTAAACCACTGTCTTATTTTTCTGTCTGGTTTATCCATTCTCAGGCTACCCTGCCCCTCTGATCTGCTAAACAGAGCAAATCTCCCTGCAATCTCACAGCCTCCTCCTCTTAGTCCTTGAGAAGCTCTTGCCTGCTTTTCACAGAGATGACCGTAACTCAAGACCTGCGCGTCTCTTCCTCTGATGTCTTGTTTACACTGGTGTAGGCAGCTCACCACTCACTGGCTGCCAAACACTTCAGAACAGTATGCAGAAAAACGTAGTCTTGCTGGTTGCCCCGGACCTTCAATTTTTCAGAACAAGACAAACAAAATGCATTTAAGGGCCCACCTAACACTGTTCGCATTTACGACGATGAAAGAATTCTCGAACGAAGCTAAGAGACTGGTAGCAATGTTTGGTGCTTTTAAAAACCCCAAGCATAGGAAGCTGCGTCATCTTTCAGAGGGGCGGGAGAGTTTTCAGAGGGGTGGGAAAGGCTGTGCCATCTTAATTCACCATGACTGCAAGGAGTCAAAAAAAAAAAAAAATTCGAAAAGGAAACTAAAAAAAGGAAGTAGTCTGTTCCCAAAAGCCTGCCGAACTGCTTTCACTGTGAGTTTTGCACAGGGAAGTCCTGCTTGCAGCCTCTTTATGTAGGGCCCAGAACCCTTTCTCCTCTGGGGTGAGATGAGTAGAAAACAGACAGTTTTCTGCGCTATCTGCAAAGTCTCACGGACCAACTGAAACTACACTGTAAATGGGACCTGCCCAAGGGGAATTCAGTCCCAATGCACTGAGCTAAAACGATGGTTGGCAGAGAGCTTTAAGCCATTGGAATGTGGTGATGTCAACAAAAAAGGTGGATATACCCTTCTCCATCCCAGTGTTATGCCTGGACGGATTATTTCAGGCTCATTAAACACAGGTAGAATCTCGAGGAAATAACCAGAGATGGGAGGGAAAAGCAGCAAATTCTTCTGGTGAGGACAAGTCACCCATGGCACCTCCTGCTTTAGATTAGCTGGCTCTGCAGTCAAGACTTCAGATCTAACTGGACCAAAACTGGGACTGTACTGGTCCTGCCCCTCCAGGTTTCAGCAGGAAGAAGCTCTCTTGATACACGCCTTGAGTAAGGCATTTTCAGCAATCTCATTTATTACCTAATTCAGACTTCTAACTTCTAAGCTGGACATCTTGTAAAATTCAGAAGGTGAAATCCATACAGCCATAAGCAGCTGAGTGAAACATGGGAAATCTCTGATCCCTATCCATGCCATAGCATTATGTAGACCATGGGGGCAGACTGTGTGTTTCTGATGTATTCTAATCTAACTCCAGCTTCTCTCATGCCTGAAACTGTTCGGGTCCTGGAAGCATTTTAAGTATTTATGCCTTGAATTTTATTTCTGTCTCTGCAGGAAGAAAAAGAAAAAAAACTCTGCTCCAAGTCATATTAAATATTTGAACAGAATTCTACAAACCAAGAACAAGACATTTCTAATCTAGGTCATCTTAAAGATATTACAGTGTCACCATGCTAAATTTCTACTCTCTGATATAGAGCTGCCACTAGTTAACTCTCTGCAGTGACACAGATTCTGAGGAAAGCCCAAGGAAATACTTTAGGCTGGATTCCGTGAAGAAATAAAAACGCAAATCACATTTTTAAATGTCTGTACCCAACCCCACCAGCCCACTCGGTTTCAGATAATGGAACCACACAATACAGCTTGCTCTTGTAGGAAGTAACAACTGATAACATGCCAGCCTTTTTGCAGTTTTTCACTGGAGGGCTGAGTCCAGCTTTCATTCAGCTTTCGGTATTAAGAGAGCGTAAGTTGGCTGCAATGCACTCTGAGTTTGCTGAGCACTGTTTAGCAGAGATAAGGGGGGGAAGTAAATCACAGTCGGACGTCATTGATCAGCCTCCAGCCGCACTTGACTCAGGCTGGATATGTGCAGTTACCTTCAATCCCAAGCCAAAATATCCTTTGCTGTGCAAATCCTACATTTTTCCATCTTCGCAACCTGCTAAGCCTTTCTTATTGACCAACTTCAGCTCCTTTCTCCTTCTCTCCCAGCAATTAATGTAGAATCACAGAATGGTTTGGGCTGGAAGGGACCTTAAAGACCATCTCCCTCCAACCCCTCTGCCATAGGCAGGGACACCTTCCACCAGACCAGGTTGCTTACAGACCCATTCAACCTGGCCTTGAACACTTCCAGAGATGGGGCATCTACAACTTCTCTGGGTAACCTGTTCCAGTGCCTCACCACCTTCATGGTCAAGAATTACTTCACTGTATGTCAAACTGATCATTCCTGCTATGGTTTCTGAAGGCTAGAATAGCAGGGGAGAGGAAGAGGCCCAGAGAGCTACGATTTTGCAGGAAAGAATCAATGCTGCTAAAGATAAATCAGAGACAAATATTAGAAAATAAAGAGGAATATATCCTGTGTTCTGCCTCATTCGCTACAAGCCTGAGAGTTTGTACATATCGACCCAAACAAGCTCTCTGATGACCAGTGCCACCAGTGTCTTCTGCAACTTCTCCCTGGCTACAGCCTCAGAGAGATACTGATTCCACCTTCCCTCAGCAATGTCACTGGAAAAAGATTCATCCTTTGTATATGATACAGCACCCCGGTTATGTCAGAGGAACTTGTGGGAGTCGAGTGCCCAGTTGTGTTAATCACAGCTAATCAAAAGCCAGGGCAGAAGACCCAGGCACTGAGGAAGCATTAAAGATGAATTGCTTTAGGGAAATTTTATGCACACTTGGTTCCTACTGCCACGATAACACTTCATTTCTGTTACCCTCATCTGGAGTCCTTAGGCACCGCTTCTCATTTCCACACCGGCCTCCGCTTTGAAAACGCAGCCTGAGGGAAAGCTGAGAGGCCCAAGGACTTGTCTTCCCTTCCTTCCTAAGCAGCCAACCCTTACTCATGAATTAGTCCAAAGGATTAGTGATTGTTCCCTTTCTAGCACACTGCTGTCTTGTATCACACCAAAAGCCCCGCCAGTGCCCTCAGTCACACAGATGGCACAACAATTAACATACTGCTGGGGGAAAACCATCCTCCCGCCCCCTCCTCCCCATGGGACTGGCTCAGAAATCTCAGCAGAGCAGCGAGGTGGTCTGCATCCCTAACACCACCCTGCACAGGGTCTACCACTCAGGTAGCAAACACCACACCTGTCAGCTGCCCAGTATTCCCAGAGGACAACACACACCCCACATCTACCCAGACAGCACCATGTTAGAAAAAAAACCAACCATTTTTCAGACCCACAGAACCCATGAAGGAAGGTAGGAAAGGAATAGGTAATTTTACTGTGCTGTAGGTTCAGATGAAAAGCACTTTGTGGAAAGTACAACACCGAAGAAATACACGTAGATTTTAACTTCCAAAAGTTTTTAGCCATAGGATGTTTTTTGCAGCTGTATCTCACAGAGCTGTCAAAATCCACTGCCAGCCGTGGATCAGCAGTATTTCCAGGCTCAGAGTGGAATTCTGGAAGCCCTACATTGCACAAACCGTTTGGTCACCAAGACACCTGCCCAACATAAGACTCTGGTTGTAAGCATCATTGCACTGCCCCTGTGGAGCCATGAAAGCAATCCCAAGCGGCAGGTAACTCTCTGCAGCCTCCCTCTGACATGGGATTCACTGATAAAGTCCCTCTGTAGGAAAAGAAGGGTTAATTAATCCCTTTAAAGAACTATAATTAGTCGGACAGGAAAGTCAGTTCTGTCACTGAATCAGGAAGACAGCGACTGCCAAGAAGTCTGAACACACATGCAGGGAGGGCAGATACACACAGCCTTCAAAAGCAAGCCTGCTCCAGAACCTGAATTTACATGAGGGACACAGGTTGATTTGTCTTTAGTAATCTTGTTTATAAAGTATAATGCTTCGCTTATTTTGTTTGCTTTGTTTTTTAAATCTGTCTAGGAAAACCAAACTGTGCCATTCCCAACTCTTCTGCATCAGTGCTGCTTGAATTTCAAATGCAGATGATTATTTTGTTTTTCTTTTTACAAAGACCCAGGAACTTTAGTATTACACAATTACAGTAAGTGGATTCTAAATAAGACATGCAAAAATTATCAGTTCCTGTAGTTGATATATACAGTTTGCTTTGTAGAGCTAGTTGAATAAAACATTAAAATGCAATACTGGATGAATTTTACAATGATTTTTCCCCCCATGCAAATTTAATTTCATTTATCAGTTCAGCCTCAAGTCAGGAGTTCAATATTTAGTTCCTATATTTAATTACATTTTCTTTTCATCATGGCCTTTTCCAGATAAAGGTTTAATCAGGGTGGTCACTGTAATATAAAAATTACTAGAGTGAAAAGAATGAAGTAATAATGTTCTCATCCGTATAAGCAACATTGTATGTTAAATTCTAGGATGGTGATTAAAAAAGGGCAATGATGTCACTGAATGAAGAACTCAATAATAAGCCCTCAAGGAGAAAATAAGCTAAGTAGCAGTAAAACTTAACAACCAGAAGATGAAATCATCATACCTTTTAGAGAGTATCAGGGAGCCATTCATGCTTAAATAAGATGCAATAAAAGCAATATAATAAATTTAAGTTCAGCACATCCCAACTTCACCCATATGATAGCAGTGACTATCTAAATTATGTGCCAGGTTTGGAGGCAGAATCAACATCCACATAATGGCAGCATCAGAACCATTACCTGGCCCCGTCACTCGTGCACTGGGTCAGAGACTAGAAGTACAGTCTTTGCTGTTCCAGCACAAAAATTACAATTCTTCATGAACCCAAACTCTTCTATGTCGTAAGAGCACAAGGAAGGGATAATGCTTATTTTTGTCAATGCCTACGTGCAATCTGAGTGATTGATTACATTGATACTGCTGTAGTCACGGTTACCCACGTTTCACTTCGTCTTTGCCGACAGTGAATCACTTGGTCTTCCATGTTTATTCAAAATAAAACTTGCTACAGACCAAACATTCTGGTTGTTAAAAAATAGGCAAATTTATTGTAAAACTTGCTGCATAAAAATTACGTACTTCCTACATATTTCCAGTAGTTCTTCCCGGCTCTGACTGGGTAAGATACATATTATCTGCCCTAGTTTTGTCTGGTTTACAGTCCTGTTTTCGGCACCGCTTTGCTGTAGTCATTAGTGAGGCCACTTCCTCCTCAGAAGAGCAGAAATTACTCATTTTTAATGGGCACCATCAGTGTTCTGTTACTGTCTTTGCTTATTCTGAGTAGACCAAACTTCCAACGTTTCTTTTTTCTAGATCTTGTAAAGACGTTGTTCATCAAACCCTGTCTTACAGAGGAAGTAAGTTTCTTTCTAAACTAGGGAGGAGGCAGCTGCTTTGCTTCATAAAGCGTGAATTATTGCTCGGATTTTTCAGCTTTTTTTTTTCCCCATTTACTGTTAAATGGTTTTTTGACATTTAAACTTGATGCGGCCATATAAGTCTTCTGAAAACATATAACATTAACTGAATTTTCAGACAAGGCTTCTCTAGGAAATACTGCAAGTTTCTGTTATCCATCGACATCTTCCATTTAGCAGCCTGGAGAATGCACAGTTTCAATTCTTCCTACCTGTCTTGTGCTTCCCAGAAGTTAAAGCAGGGAGCCTACAGGTCACTACCCTAAACTGGGAGACGTCAGGTCACAGTCACATACACTGCTGAGGCTGTTATGAAAGTACAGTCACCTTAAGTGTCATGGACTTGAAAAAGTAAAGACCGAAAGCTCCAATTTAGGCACCACCTCTGTTCTGGAGACAGGAACTATCGGAGTGTTTCGGCATTTTGTTTTCCAGGTCAAAAATTTGCTTTGTCTTTGGGCTCTGGCAAGCCATGGGCAGGGGGAGAGCTGTGACAGCCTAAGGTGCTGATGTCCCCCAGCACCTACTGTGCACTCCTCCAGCAGCAGAGACACCAGAACAAGGCACGCACCATATCTGTGCAGCCTCTCAGCCAGCAGCAGCACAGCAAGGCTGCTGTCCTTGGAAAATGGATGATCCCACTTGCCCCCAAACCTGCTCTAGTCACCAGCTCCCCTACAGACTCCTCTGACACTCATGTGGTTCATAGAAAACCATTCTGGGGAGCTAAATCCTACTCTCCAAGAGGCAGTGAGTATTTCTCTGCTGGTGTGAGTGTCTGAAGCTCAATGAGCAGCCCAGAACATGCACCAGTGTGGGGGATGAGGTAGGAATGCAGGGCAAGGAGCAAGCAAGGGCCCAGGACCACCCCTTCCAGCCAGACAGAGCATCGGTTCACTGCTAAAGTGAAACCTTACTGGCACTTCAGTCTGGCTGTGCCAGCGGGGACAAGCTTTTGCTAAAGTGACAACAGCTGTGGCAAGCCATCCTTTCTGTTCTCACCGGTCTTGGGACAAAAACCACCGGAAAAATATTTAAGGCAAGCCATGAACCTGCACCTGAAAGGGAGGAATTCCTTACACTGCAATCAAATCTGCCAGAACTTGTCCATCAGAGCCCTTACACGGGGCAAAAAATTCCTCTCCTGCAAGGGTTCAAGCCAGCTAAAATGAGTGTTGAGAAAAACTGAAGAATGTAGAGTGCTTCAAATGCCCCACACTGGATTGCTCTTAATGCTTTGAAAATCAACACAGAGGGATGCTGATTCAACCTCGCGTTCAGAGTTTAGCTTTGCAAAAGGGGAAACACTTTGTCCAGGAACCTAAAATATTTTCGAGGACTAAGGTCCAACAGAAAGCAGGTCTAAGAGCTCTTACTTTCATAAAAAACATTCTAACAACAACATTTTGTTACTTGGATTGCTTAAAAAACCTCTGCCATATATGGACATAAATTATACACAGATTTCTTGTAAAGATTTCCTCAAGTACCTGGAGGAGTTGAAGTCCCAAGGATGACTGCTGATGTAGCTCAAGGCTGTCTGTACTTTGGGACAACATCTCTTTCCTGTGATTATCTCATTTTCTTCAAAGTCAGCAACTCCCTCAGTTTTCTTGAGATCTCCAAAAATGTCCAAGGGAAAGAGGTTGGGAGGAACAGATATGCAAACAGGAAAGACCAAACAGCAGCAGAACCTTCAAAGACACACGTCTCATGAAAGCAAAAGCTCAGCCTGCTAAACTTCAGCTTCAACAGCTTTCACATTTTAACCCCCAAGGGAAAACACCCAGCATATGAAAGGCAACAAACAACCCTGAGTGGCAGTTTATATTCTCTCCTGCATATGGGCATAGAGCCTGGACAAAATAAACCGCATGAAGTACAGCTTTATAAGAGGTGGAAATTAAATTTTCACAAAGTAACTGGGAAGACACAAGTCAGATGTTACAACAGTTTTCACATTTTAACCCCCAAGGGAAAACACCCAGCATATGAAAGGCAACAAACAACCCTGAGTGGCAGTTTATATTCTCTCCTGCATATGGGCATAGAGCCTGGACAAAATAAACCGCATGAAGTACAGCTTTATAAGAGGTGGAAATTAAATTTTCACAAAGTAACTGGGAAGACACAAGTCAGATGTTACAGGACACTGAGCTCTTCCCTGTCAGAACACCCAGCTTGCATCCAGCCCGTATAAATGACAGACAAACCTATCGTATGAGGGGTTACCCAGTGACCTGGATCAGCATCCATATTCCAAAAAAGAACATCTCTTCATAGGAAATTCATCCCAAAACAGAGCTTCATTTATTAGAAAAGTAATATGTGGAAAACGGCAACCAACCAATGCAAACCATGTCTAGGTGCAAGCATCTTATGCTTAGGTGACTTTACAGGGCAAAACCACAGCTCTGGCATTGGTCCCAAGCACAAATCTCATTTTCAAGAAATGACGATTACTGCTACACACTGGTGCAATTCTCTTTGTGGTAATTGAATTTAACCAGATTTTTCCAATATGAAACTGCTAAATGAATAAATAAAGTGGCAGAGAGGAGAGCAGTAGACTGAGAAGAAGTAAGTTTTTAATCTACAGAAGATTCTTATTTACTCATCTCTCGCAAACACTCTGAGAATATGCTCTGCTGAGCATTAAAATGCTGTAAGGCAGTGAAGAGAATAATCTCTTATGTATGAACCACCCAGCTGAGGGAGAAAGAAAACTACATTCCACGTTTTGTTTTGATGATGTGACTGCATAAACAAAAACATCCTAGTGAAGACTAGAAGGAATTGAAGAATTTTAAATGCTTTTGCTGGGGTTTACTTTTGATTTTAGTCTATGCAGCTCATTGAAGAAACTAAAATACAGTAGCACTAAATGTGGTATGATTTGGTAGAACTGGTATGACCTTGTCTATACTAGGAGGCCAAAAAAGAAACTTAAAAATCAGAAAACCACCACATGCCTTGGACTAACATGATAACAGAAATGTCTCATATAAGCAGGATATTACATAAATATTGTAATTCATATGTGGATATATATATATGTAGATACATGCACTGTGTATGTATCCCTAGGTGCAGTCCTAGCCTAGACAACAGAGTCAGTGGCACTAAGAGTAGGATTAACCTACAGGGAAAATCTTCACTTTCACTTTTCCAGAAACGTGGTATTCCTCCTCAAAAACTTATGCTGCACAGCCCAGATTTGGGATTTACTGTTGGGCCAAGAACAACTCCTGTACTCACCAGACCCTCAGGTCTTTAATGTTTTATTTGGATATTTTTCAGCACTGAAAGAAAACCCCTGGGATAACTGGTAGAAAAACCAACTGAGAAAAAGGAACTGTGCCCAGAAACATCAGCAAAATGAAAAGGTACCAAAAGATCTGCAGCAGAAGCCAACTACATCAATACAGATATCTCTGTGTTGTTCAGACAGTCCCACACACTCACCAAGCACCTTTCTACTATTTGCATATGCTGGGTATGTCAGGCATCCATCCCCTTGGGTTTCCCTCAGGTAATGCACCTCTGTGGGCAGATCAGACCGCAACAACTTTTTCCAAACTTGCCAAAGACACGCATGTCAGAGAGAGAAGTTTCTCTGAAAATTACATTTGTGAGTACCCAGCCGAGCAAGATTTCAGACCTGAAGCAACAGCAAATTCTGGCTCTGAAAGCACTGTGAAAATAAACCCATCAGGTCAGGCTGGAAGTATTGGTTACTGAGGAAGACCAGATGAAAAGCCAATGCCAACAGAGCTGCATGACTCATAGCATTCACCTCAGCCAAGACAGTCCTGACAAAAACATCACAGGACTAGAAAGGGCAAATAATCCTCGGTCATGATGCAAAAGAAAAGATAACAGACACAGAGATCTTATTTTTTTTAAAACAGCACAAGACTGCCATGTGAAAGTGTGGTGTGATGCTAATTACTGTATTTCAAGAATGCTTCAGAGTAATGGACAGAAGGAAGACAGGAGAGAGACAGAGTAATTAAGGCTTCATAATTATTCTTAAACAAAAGAGTGCTCAGTTGCAAGGCTGAGCCTCTCCGGGGCAGCTCAGGCTCCTACAGCAGGGATTACCAGAGCTGGGGCTCAGCTGGCCACAGCCCCGGGGCAGTGTGGGCAGGAGCAGCATGGCACTGCCAGGCAGCAAGTTCCAGGGCAGCCCATGGAGCAGGAACAGGAAACGGGCACGTGTCCTGCACCGCCTTAGACTACCAGTTATTATAATGCATTACTGGCAAAGCTCCTGCAGCCATAGAAAGACGGGAGGAAAATTAACTCAGGTCTAATAAACACTGTAGGGTAAACACAATTTCAGACAGACACCAAATATAAATACTTAGTTTTTTCTTAAAGACACAATTAACTCCTAGACAACAGCATTCAGATCTTAAAACCACGAGGTCTCCCACAGCTTTTCCTTATGTGTATCTAAAAGGTCCAAGGAGGGGTTTTTTTTCTTCCTCCCTTATTTCAAAGACAGGATCACAATGTCTCAGATGACTCTCAAACAAAGTGACAGTAGGGGATGGTGCATTACTGAAAGCAGGTATCTGTTACAGCCCAGCCAGCTGGAGTATCCTTTGCACTAGATAACCTTTCAGTCAAGACAAACGGCCTAACTAGGGCAAATGTGCTTGTAAGGTCAGGACACAAACAGAAACCCACAGGGAGAGTTGGGAAAACTTCACCCCCACGTAAGAGTGCTGCTGAGAGCACACCCTGATACCATGGGCCCCGACTGTACAGATGAGAAGGGTAAACACATCTCCCGTTTGCATGGATGATGAACGATTTCTACTGCTTTTGCCTGCTTGGAGCCTTGACATTTTGGCATTGCAAAACACTCATGAAGACTCTCAGACAGCAAAAAAAATTAATAAATGTAACCAGAAGAGAGAAGTATATGGACATACAAAACACCTAGTTGTCATGTAGTCTTTAGAGGATAAGAGACAATCTCTTCCAAATAAATAGCAAGAAATTATGAAAATGCAGCATTTGAAGAAATAGCAAGGTAAACCTCAGCCTACAAGGTTGGCACATATCCCATGTTTCATTAATATGTTCTAAGAAAAGATATTCTGAGCCTTAAACCATGCCCTAAAATCATCAGCAATTTCATTTTTCGTGCAACACCATCGGAATTCTTCCACTCGTTCGGGTGCCCCTCTCAGAAGGCAGTAACATTAATGCTTCAATTTCGACACTTTGTCAGTAGAAAACTCCTGCTGTAAATTACAGTTGCTGTAACAAAGTTTTTGCTGTGCGAGCCCAAAGGTTCTCCCTACCATGTTGCTGGCAAGTTAACGAAAATGCATCCACCAGCTCAGTTTAGCACTGCCTCTAGAGCAGTAAAAGGAACTGCAAAACATGACATCTTAGAAGGTTTTGATATACCAAGTATCAAAAAAAAGCAGCCAAAACCACAAGATATATTAACATAACAATATCAAAAGACAGAAAGTAGTTCTAAGGGACAACCTATGTACTTTGTTCCAAAGTTCTGTTTTGATAGGTAAGTAGAAGATCTAGCCATCTATGTTCACAGAATAGTTTGGGTTGGAAGGGACTGTTACAGATCAACCTGTCAGGTTGGAAAGGACTGTTAAAGATGTTGAAGTCCAATCCTTCTGCAATGAACAGGGACATCCTCCACTGGATCAGGTTGCTCAGAGCCCTGTCCAACCTAACCTTGAATGTTACCAGGGATCAGGCATCTACCACCTCTCCAGACAACCTGTGCCACTGTCTCACCACCCCCATTATAAAAATCTTCTTCCTTGTATCTCATCTAAGTGGACCCTCTTTTAGTTTAAAACCATCAACCCCATCTTGTCGCAACAGGCCCCAAAGGCCTTTCTGGAAGGGATTTGCAGTGCAAGAGGCTGCCATCCAAATAAACCCCATTTAAAGCAAGACTAAACTCTGAAGACATGGAGAGAATTAATCATCTGAGTAACTGCAGGTTACAGCTAAATGCCAGGTCATTTCAGGGGATAAGACCGCCAAAATATATATAAATATATAAAAAAAAAAAAAAAAGAAAAATATGAATTTTCTCTATTCTCTGTAAGACAGAACAACAAGAGAGAAAGGAGGCCACAGGAAATATTGGTCTTGCTTGCAAACAGCATGGACACAGTTAGGCTAGGGCAGAATAGAACCAATACGTCCTCATGCTCTCGGAATTCTGCATTAAGCAAAGGCTGTAAGATAATGAAGATGCATTGCAAAGAGGAATCATGAAAACAGCAAAGAAACCAATTCCATGGTCTCTGCAGATAAAAGCACATGTACAAGACTGATTTACCTTGAGCTAGTGAGAGGCAAAAAAGGTGGGAGCGGGAGACACAAACCATGGGTACCTCTCCAGCAGCAGAATTAATGCTGAAAACCATGAATGCCCTCCAGGGAATTTCCACTCTGCATGTGCTTCCCAAATACTTTACAGCAGCCATGTTTCAGCATAGAGCAGGAAGAAGACAAGAGGACCCTGTCCCTGCTTACAGTCCTACACATGACAAGTCTGAAGATTTCAAATTCCCTTCAGGTGTTGATCCAAGAATCCTCCCACCTGCATTCCTACAAATATCCAAGAACATCCAGAGCAATAGGCTGACATCTGAACACTCACACAGAACTGTGTCAAAATCAAAGCTTTTACACTGTTAGCTTTGGCCAACAAGATGTCAATGGTGCATCTCACTGTTAGACCAGAAACTGAATCCAGGCCACTACCACGATCAGAACAAACAGGCCAGTTTCCCATATCAACAGAGGCACAAAAATCTTAGCAGGCATAAAAGGAAGGGAAAAAACTTCTTTTTAAAAGAAAGGTGACAAAATGCCCAAGATTCATCGTGTCAGTGATGGAAACCTACTAACCCGTACAGCAACACCTGTATTTATTATTCATCAAAAATCGTGACAAATTATCAGCCACGTGACAATTGCTTTTTGCCATTAGGCAGCAACACAGTATTTTCATGAAGGGCAAATGCTGACATTAAGCAGATCTTGCTGGGTGACAAACAAGCAAGCCATGGCTGAGGCAGAGAGGTTCTCCAAGGGCACCAGTGCTCAGCAAAGACATTTTGCATTCCCATCCGGAGTACAGCCTGCTGTCTCTCTGCCCTCAGACCTTTTCTGTCACACATACTTCACCAAGTACACGGTCATTTTAGTCTTCCCACGTCTTCCTGAAAGAGGAACCTAATCCTGTATTGGTAGAGGCAGGTTGTTATTATTATCTACAGGAAAAACAAAAGATACTCATCTTATCTAAGGCTCAGCGTAAACAATGGGTAGGGAGAAGGGAAGCGGAGACCACACCGCAGTGCTGCCATTCACTGCAGCCCTTACAAACAGCAAAGGTCTGAGTGCCTTGTCCCCTCTTTGCAGGCAGGGAAACAGAGAGGTGAGGGCAGGGAGGGCACTTTGTCCCAGGAGGAGCAAAGGCAGAGCACACCATCAGCAGTAGGACCTGCAGGCAGCACTCACAGGCAGCAGCGCCTGTGCAGCCCAGGGCTGCACACTTCAAGCAACGCTTCCAAGACGTAGAGATCAGCACACTGGTTTTCTTTACACAAAAAAAAAAGAGGAGAAGGAAAAATGTTTCCCATTCCACAGGCAAGCAATCTTCACCACACTCATGTGATTACAGCTGAGGGGCACAAAAAGAGGCACTGTGTAGTCGGACACAGCCCGGGCCGGATCCAAGTTAATTGCTTCCGCAGACAGGGCCATGGAGGAGCAGTGCTGTCACAGATGTTTACACCATCCTCCCCTGAGGCAACCAGGGGACAGAGGCACTGGTAACACAGCCAACAGAGTGACAGCTACCACCACTGCGCCTCCCCTGCCTGCCTCAACAGCACACTCCTCTCCAGGGAACAGCGAGTATGTCCTGCTGGGAGAAACTCTTGAGGTGTTTTGTATTTGAATGTCAGCTGGCACAGTAACAGCCTAATTCATGATGAGGGCATGATATGAAAAACTGTCCATATTTGTCTGTTTTCTCTAAAAAGAAAGAAAAATCATTGCTTTTTTGTAAAAAATAACATGAAAACGTCAGCCACAACTATGTTTACACAGATGTTAATGCAGGAACAACTAGCAAGGGCATTATTTCAAAAGAAAGACAAAATCATTAATGTAGACCCTTGCTTTACAGCTGTTTCACTTATTTCCTGCTAAATAAACAAAAAACACAACAAAAGTTTCTTGTTGAAATACAAAATAACTTCTTGATTCTGAGGTGGAGAGAGAGAGGACTTGTAGGACAACACAAGTCTTTCGTGAAAGGGGGAAAAAAAAAAACAAAAAAACAGAGAAGAGCAATATGTTAGTGTCAGGTAAGAATTCAAGCAACAAATCTCCAGAGGAATAGGGGCCTCCAGAACTTCAGTTGCTCAGTAAGCTTCAGTTGCATGAAACAAACGCTCAAGATAAACAAACCCTGCCAGTGTTCAAAGTCAGGTTCGTGAGGCGGCTCCATCACTTCATTGTGGTGGAAAACAGCAATAGGAAAGGCACAGTCATTTCTAAATGTTGTGCCACCACTTCTTGCTTGACAGCACAGAATCACTTTTCACAGGCAGCCATTTCAGACCTGAAACAAAATTAGATGTGCTATAGCCAGGAGTTATACTTTCTTCTGAAGGTCTTAAAAGTTGCCTCCTGCCAGCGTGGCTTGGCTGGCATAAAAGGAAGGATATGCTGCAATAGTCACATCTATTTGCAATTTTCTGTTTGCTTCGAAATATTAGCAAAACATCTTGGGTGGAGGGAGGAGGTGACAAATTATCTAAGGGGGGGCAAGGGGAGGATGAGAATTTCCATTACAAACTACATGTTAGGTAGCCCCACCCCAAAAACATCATGATGCTGTATGAGGATGTGAGAAAAGAAAGATCATTGTTTGTGTGTGTCAAATGACAAGACTGACATTCACATTATTTTAGGGCAGCTCACATCCAAAACCTGCATGAACAGTAGCAACATGGAAGGTCAGCTCCTAAAATCTTTACAAGCAATCCTTGTATTTCAGTCCAGTTTGAAGAGAAATTTAGATCAGAGCTTTCTTCAGACTTGGAAAAATCTTTAACAAATATTTTCATACACCATAAGCTTACTTACTTTCAGTCCCAGCTACAGAAATACAGCAGGAAAAGGTACAAAGTAGTTTTTCAAGTATTTTTTTTAACTCTGTTAGATACCCTACTAAAAACCCTCACAGTCCTAAGGAGGCCTAGAAAAATAGATGATTTGACTCATACATTAGACAACCATAAAATATTTATGAATGAGAGACACTGACATTCATCAAGAGACTTAAAACAAGATAATCAAGTCAAGCAGTTTACTTTACAGAAGCCACCATTTGCCATCTGGATCTCTAACCTACTTCAGACACATGAAAGAACTATCCTTCATTTTGCCACATGAAGTGGGCTTTTTTAAGAATTTTCAAAATAGTGATTATCAAAAACTATTTGCAGCATACAGAGTATGTTATACACAGGGTAAACTATTCTTGAAAGTTTGCAAAACCAATTTTTTAATTAATTGAGCCCTACTGCTATATCACTCAATCACATACATTTCTTCTGTTTTCCCTCAGAAATCTTGGGAGAATTTCAATCTCTGTCTCTCAGTTTACACATATGAAGAAAAAAATAGCTGTTCTTAAATTTTAAAATTTCATTGAGGAATGCCAGGGTTGATTCCAGCTCAGTAAGACAGTAACCAGGGAATACAAAAGACATGTTTACAAATTCCCTCAGCAGATCCAGCAGAGCAAACAAATGTCTGCAGGTCTCCACCATCTAAAACAAAGAAAAGCAAAGTAAAAAAAGGAGTAAATTAAGCTACACTTAACTTGATTACATTTAGCAAAAAAGCATGGGTATTTCCTCTACCAAAAACATCAGGCGTGCTGATAAACAGCAAGCAATGGCAACGAGCCAAAAAACGCATCGTAAATAGCAAGAGTGTTTTTGCGCTACCAAAAGACAACAGTGAAATGAGTTGGACTGTGGGAACCCAGCTGGGAAGAGATTTTTACAGAAGCACATTCAAGGATTTTTAAGTTTATAATTTCAAACATGTACATATGAAAAGGTTAATATTCTTCTGTTTCTCCCTTTTGGAGGTCGTGAAGGAGGCAAAAATATAGCACTGTGATACTATCACAGCCTACATGGATAAGCCATTTGACAGTATGAAGCTGTCTGGAGAAAGACTAATTTTCTTTAAAGCAAATCCCAAAGTCTTCTATCAACCCTTCACATAATAAACCTTTCACATTTTTCAAGATAAAATCTGAGGAAAGAGAAATCATTGCTCTAAAATTTGTAAGTCCTTGAATTCCTTTGTTAAATAATAAGCATTAATCACTGTTTCAAGATAAACCTAAAAAAAAAAAAAAGGTATTTTAAGAAAATGCAGTTTTGTAGCCTTTGCAGATGAATGTGCTTGGGTTTGCACTTTGGTCTTTACTCTCTCCCAACACACACAGGAGCTTTACATCCCAAAAGCAATTTCAAAATACGTCCTTAGAACATCATTTTGTCGTTGCAACGTGTTCTGGCAAGAACGAAAAGTTTCAATCTAATAACAAAAAAATGTGTCAAGATATAACTACAATCATTAAACTTCTCCATGAAGTTTAATCATAGCAAAATCTCATGCTACAGTTTCCACCAGTTCCTGTTCCAGACACTGTGCACAGACTCTCTCGATGACATCTCACACACACTCCTCCTACCCTTACTGCACAACAGGGAAACAACGGACCTGAAGGACAACTGCATGTCACCAGGAAGACTGGGAAGAGTTGAACTGTGAGACCGTTTTCCATTATATGGCAGGGCCAAAAATAATTCTGCATTTCACTGAGATGTCACCAAGAGAAGAGACAGCACCCAATTCCCGTGCAAGTAATGGAGTGTTATCTAACAGGGTAGATACTTCAAACTGGGGACTGCAAACACACTGCTAGGTTGGTTTTTTCCCACTTCCTCCCTCCTTTCACCGTGGCTGACAGTGGCTGTGGGAAGGATGTATGCACACCTACATTCAGCACTGCCTCCATCCCAGAATAAGTCC
This sequence comes from Oxyruncus cristatus, assembly GCA_013399855.1. Taxonomy (NCBI): domain Eukaryota; kingdom Metazoa; phylum Chordata; class Aves; order Passeriformes; family Cotingidae; genus Oxyruncus; species Oxyruncus cristatus. Next base: position 1,137,860 of record VXAY01002117.1, on the reverse strand, counting down.
AGCCTGAGAAGCCACGCCAGGACACGTGGTGACAAGCTGGTAGGTCTGCAGAGCTTCCACCATGTCACAACTGAAAGGCATGGGAACGTGGTGATCCAAAGGTCTGGGTTTCAGTTCTCCCAACCGATGTCAAACACAGGAGAGGAAAAAAAAAAACCCAAAACAGAAGACGCTCCCTTTCAGGAGGCTGACAGAAACCAACATATGGCACAGGTTTTATCCTTTGCTTATTAGAAGAAATGCCTCCACACAGCCCTCTTCCTTCACGTCTAGTACTTAGGCAGCTTCATTTAGGTGATGCCTTGGAATTGGGCTTCATTCAGCACCTTAAGATCTGCTCGCTCAGACTGCTCCTTCAGGCATTGGCAACGTTTTTAACTAATAAGCACTTGCCTGTTAAGCTGAAGATAGAAATACTTATAAAATGAATTACGTATCTAATACCTTGCTGGTTGAGCTGGTTTTCATTAACATTTGGAGGAGAGGCTTGGTAACAGCTCAGTGGTTTTGCCTGTTTCCGTGCAGTCTGTGTCTGCACAGAGAGCAGGGGGTGAGAACAGCAACAGCCCTGGGCACCAGGAGAGGCCACCTCTGGCCACCAGTGACCTTCACAGTGCAGGAGAGACGGAGCATCGGCACCACAGCCTGGGGAGAGAGCCAGTGGCATGTTCACCATGACAACGAGGATGAGGAGGTTTCTACCTGATGAAAGATTAATGCCATTGCAACTGTAATGGTCATTTACTTAGCTCTGTGTTTTTACTCACTAGCACTTTAAAGAGAAACAGGAATCAAGTTTGACACAGAGGGGAGAAGAAAGGAAGGGATGGAGAAGTGAAAGCTCAGGTTCTCTTTGCAGGGGAAAAACAAAACAAAACCTTGGTTTTGGTGAAATTAAAAATTAGAGGAAGTATTTGAACTTCTCTGTGCATTCATCTCAACAACACAGCAAGCAAGAGCTCCCAACAATTCCCTGGGCAATACAAGTCTACAAATCGCATGTGTGCTTTGAAGCAGGCACTGAGTTTACAACACAGACGGAAAACATCTTCAAAGTCGCAAATGAAAGGCTTGAGTTTTTCAGAGTTAAAGGAAAGTAAACATGCATAAAGAAGTCAACTTTTGTTCTGGAAGTCATGCTGTTTCCCTTTTGCAATGAAAAAAGGATCAATATTTCTTAAAATATGAATAAATGCTCACATAAGCCCTGTAATGCTAGGCTCACAGCAACAACTATGACATTAATGGTCCTGGTTGGCATTTAAACAAGAATGGGCAGAACTTGCTTGTCGTTTTCTTGTATTTAAGCCAAAGAGCTCTGAGGTTGGCATAGAAAGGCAGCACCTCAGCTTAACATACATAAGGAAAACACTATCAAAGTAGTAATAACAACACAGTAGCCTCAAGAATTACAGTAGCAGGTAACAACAGCTAATATTTACAAAATTTGGAGTTGCCTTATTTATTAGGTTTGGCTTTTTAAAATTATTATTATTATTTATTTCATCTTTGGCTAACTATTTTGAAGGCACTTGAAAATAGCCAACTCTACTGAATGTTGCTTAGAGTTCACTGTCAATTGAATTCATATAGGAAAGAAACGATGAAGTATCGGCTTCTCAGGAACTATGTTAATCTTTACCATCCACAGTAACCCTCCTCCTCTTACCACAATGAAGAGGGATCAAAAAAAAAAAAAAGAAGCCCTTCCAAACAGGACAGAGCTTCTGGAGGAGCCACAATTAACACCCCAGAGCACAAAGCATCCACACAAATGCTGATTCCTACCTAGTCATTCCAATACACTTTCTGTGTCTGCTATGCAGCTCTCACTTCACCAGTCAGATCCTCTGCCCACACGGAGCCAATTATGAATTTCTTAGTCACTAAGAAGTTATGCCAAGCAGAATTTAGCCTATAACTTTCTGCTGGGGTGGACGACTCAGCTTCTCTTTCGACATGGACAGAGGCAGACAGTTTTGAACACTGCCAGTAATTACTGGGATCCTTTCACCGTGCTTCCTTAGGTCAAGAAATTTGTGGTATCTAGAAGTCAAAACTTATAACATATGCAATATTTCATAAACACACACATATTATATATACACTTATACATACACACATTATATATACACAACAAACATATTTTGAAAAATATCTCCAAAGTTAAGACTTCAGGCCTTAATCCAACTCAAGCAATAGGAGTATGAGAAAACCTTTGTGGACAGAGAGATCATCCTCCATCTGTGTTCCTTCAGCATCCATGCACCTTCCTGACAGTTTGGGAAGCTGACCACAACTAGGAATGGGATAATGGATTAGAAGTGGATCCAGCTTCGTCAGAGGCTTCTTACGCTCTTTCATCCACATGGGTTTTTGCAGGGAGGAGCAGGGGCAGTTTGCTGAGGACAGGATGTTTGGGGTTTCTTCTGCCAAGTCTCTTCTAGGACTTGGTGTCCCACAAAAGGGGTAAGGATGGCTGAAGGGAGAGTCTGAGGTATAAGCACTGTCATGTTTTAAGTGGTAGAAAAAGGCAATTGAACCAGAAAACTGCGTTTTTCTGGCCAGAGAAACCAGAGAACTGATTCTGTGAAAACAAGCCAACAGCTGTGTTTACCATACATATGCCATTTTTAGGACTCTATTAAAACAAGGGCTGTCCAGTATTCAAATTTGATCAGTCAATAGGTGAAACACATTTCAGCTGAGCACTGTATCTTTATGATACTTAAACCACGGTGGAAAACACAGTTGCAGTGAACTATTCCCAATAAATACCCTACTGTAAAGTAAAATAGTATATACCCTTTTTCTGCATAAGAAGTACTGTTTTACAACAAGTATTCAAAGTAACAGATATTGTTCTACAATTACATCTAGTAGTGAATTAGGAATCCCATCACAACAGAGCAAGGATAGGACAGTACAGTGTATGTATAGTATACAGCATTCAAGGGAAAACTGCATGTTGTAGTTTCACTACATCACTGGCACAACACATACCATGACCGTGCCAGAAAAACCAGCTTGGGCTGCTGCAGCACGTACCAGTGCTACTGTTCATCAGGCTGGGAGGAGCAGCTCTGCAGGTGCTTAAGGCACTCAGGCTCCACCCTCGGTCACAAGCAGCCAGTTCTGCACCAGGCGCTCCCCGCCCTCACTGGTTGCAGGGCAAGATGGACAGACTGGTCCTTAGAGCTGCCCTTCCCTAAAAGCAGACTCAGGTTTTATATGCCTTTTTAAAGATGTGAAAGCTCCCTGACCAGTATTTCTTCAGACGTCCAGCACCAGACTCTCCTGAGGCTGATATGGGGAAGTCCAAACATCAGCAAAATGCACTGCGCTCCCATAAATCTCCTGCTAAGGGTTTTTTTCTCAGAACAGCAGTTCAGCCATTGCAAAAATCAGGTACCATGCAAAGCCACTGAAATGCAACTTCTGCTAAAGTATGTTCCCAGAAACCCAAAGGCACTTCTTATAATTATTTTTAAAACAAGCATAGCAGCATAACTAACCCATTTTTATATCCTGTGTTGTTTAAACCTAAGGCTATTGGTAAAGGCCAAATTGCTGGATCAGGACAAAATTACAAAAGACACGGCGCTTTTAACAACTATGCACCTGCTGAACTTCAATGACAAGTCAAGTCTTGCTTATGCGTGTATAAAGACTTAAGAGAGTGGTATGACTAACATGAATGAATACATTCACTGGGATGCACCAGGAGAGAGAGAGAGGAACTGTGCTATTTTTTCTGTGATACCTTTAATAAACATCTCTTAGAGCAAGCCCAGCTCGCTCTAAAAAGGAGTGACAGAAATGCAAACCACCTGGTTTGGCTGGATGCCCGCGTCGCAGGGCACTTGACCCCAGGACTTCCTGAGCTCCCTGCTGTGCTGGATCTCCAACAACAGCCTGGATGAGTAACAACAGAACAGCACTGACATGCAGCAGTGGGGTTACAAACAACTTCCTCTGCCGAGACATCTCGTGCTGTAATTACAGCCGAGGTGAGCAGCGCGGGCAGGGAGGGCCTGCGCACACCGCGGGGCAGGGCACGCCAGCGCCCTGGGGTCAGCACCACCTACCCTCTGCACCCACTAGCTACCCAAGATCAATCCTGCTCCTCTACCTTTCCCCTCAAACAACCCCAAAACTCTCTTTAGCAGAAGGAAAGGGAAAAAAAATTATTGGGAAGTGGAATAAAACAAGATCATCTCAGAGGTTTCTGGTTTACCTACAGGCTTCTTGCTCATCCTTCAAAAACAGAAACTAGAAGAGCTTCCAGCCACAACAGCCAGGCAGCTTAACAATAACAAATGCCAAACAAGCAACATAAAATCAAATGAACAGCTTTGATGTCTGCAGCAGACCCTGCCGAAGCTTCTGGTCAGCAGCCACCACCTTTCCCCATCATGGCTCATCTCCTTTCTGCATCATCACCTTTAGTTCCTCATGCCTGAGTCTGCTCAGGGCAGCACTCAGCCCTCAAACTGAAAATTACCTGCTTGTACTGGCTGTGCTTTTGCTTGGCTCAAAAAGGACCGGACAGTTGGGTTTGTGCAGAAGTGCGTCGGTGACGTATCATATAAAACATGTAAGAACAACAAAAAGTTTTCCTCATGACCTACCACACAGGCACAAAATAAAAAAGGGTGCAAAGGTACGAGGACTACAACCACCAACCCCGTGACTCGGTGAAGGCAGTGGCCACGCAGGCATGCAGCCCATCCAGGCACAGAAGGGACAACCTTCAAAGGAGCCAGCTGGAGCCCTTGTCCCCAGGTAAGAGCAATCTGTAGATATGCAAACTGCTATAGAAAATTCAAATACATCTGCAGCCACAACTTAGCCTAAACTTCTGCTTTCAAAATCTACCAGAAGTTGGTTGGGGTTTTTTTTTTTTTTTTTGGTCGTTTTTTGTGTTTGTTTGGGGTTTTTTTAATCCCTATTCCTCCCACAAGCACACTTCCATATACACAATAATTGGGCAGTATCATTGTTATATAATGAGCCCTAATAAATCCAGATAAGAGACTCACAAAGATGGTTCTGCAGAGTTCAGCAGGTAATGCATAGTCATAGTCCATACCTCTCATTATTCCCCATGCTAAAGAGAGAACAGCATTTTTCAAAATTTATTTGGGAGAAAGGAGGAGGAAGCAGTTTAATTATGTAATTGCTAGACTGTAGCATGGAACAGACTGACCTCCCAGCCCTCCAATTATCTGACTAACCCTGCCAAGTTTAAAACTAGATTTCTTCCAGTCTTTCTTATGAAACTCGTGATTTTCTCCCATAATATTGCAATCCCTTTTTTAATATAATGATATAATCAGAGCTCCACAGTTTTGCACAAATATAGCCTATCTTGTTCAAGCAAGATCTTGAAATATAATTGAAGTCCTAAGGGTGGCTGCAGCCAATTTGTTTTGATAATGCTTCCTGTTTATAACAATCCTAAATTTCACTATGGAGAGGAAGGAGTTCATCATTAAGGCATGGAAGGAGGGAAGCAGGATGTTTATAGGATCCAGTTCATTTTACCTGAGCTTAGAGACTTCATCACTTGGTAAACCTCAAGTATTACAATCTGCAAGTACATACAGAAAATGCAGCCAGGACATCTGTGACTGAAAAGTCTCCATGCAGACACCAATTTTCCAAACCCCATATTGTAAGCATCCTCTGAACACACTACATAACACAGGAAAAAAAGAGAAAGCGGAGAAGTTTTAGAAGGGAAAATGCACACACTGACCACATTTGAAATTGGTTATGGGCTAAAGTAGTAGTTTCAAGAATTCCTCTCAGCGAAAACAACCGGAGCATGTGAAAGCTATGCTGTACCATCACAATCCTGTAACACTGCCTGAAACCTAGACTGACTTCCATCCTCAATCCAGAAGACAGACGTCAGCTTCTACCTGGCAAGACGAATCACACTGTCAGAGATCACTCAAATCAAAGGTGGGATCTCACAACACTTCGGAACAGAAAAGACAGAAGGATGCAACAAAAAAGCTCAACACTTGAACAGAGCATTCATGAATTTTCGGAATGTGTAAGTATTTTCCAGATAAAAGCGCTCAACTTGTGCAGCTTAGTTTGAAACTCCCATCTGACTGACAGAAGAGGAGACAGCAGGAGACAGTAAAAGTAGTTTTCAATTCAACTGGAATAACAATGGCAGGGGGGAGAAGCAGAGAGTCCCTCTCACTTTTACCAACTACATGTCAAATCCAGGCCACTGCTTCTACTGCCAGACATTAGCCCACATTATATTATTCAGTTCTTTCATTATTAATGAGGCAGGGCAAAAGAAATGATGGCACAAACTCTGCTCTGCTGCCTTATCTTTGGGGTCCTGACTGCTGCTAATGTGGTTTGTTTGCCTTTGGATGGAAAATTTCTAAAACCTACTCACTGTCTTGTGAGAAAGCACAGAAGTCAACCCTGCACCTTGAACACAATCCCTTCCTGCCTTCTCAACACTGTTGCTTTGAACTAATGGCATATTTGAGAATAAACTTTCGTAGCTCCTAACATCATGCCTAGTTATTTCAGGGTGTGACCAGCAAGGTCTGTTCCACTCCTGAACTTCTTGGACTGCTGGTGGGAACATCCCACTGACTAGAAATAACATGATGTTTCCTCCCAAGAGAGGGCAGGGAGCATTGGTGGCAATGGGTAGGGAACCAGGGCCCCTCAACCCACTCCTGATCTGCAGTTCAGTGATGAACACATTCCACCAAGTCAGCCTAAGACTTTCCCTTGAGTTTTGCCAGGATGTAAGGAAAAAAAAAAAAAAAAAAGGCAGCAAAACCTTTTCAGTGCTGTGGTTTGGGAAAGAAACAGAGAGGTTAAACCAACAGGCACAGAAACAACAAGAACTAGTGAGACAGATCAGATAAAAGTTGATTTAAGATGTTGTAATATTGTTCTCCCAATCAGAAATACAATACAACCTTAGAAAGAAGGCAGGCTCAAGCTTCTATACATTCTTTGGTGTGTGACAACTTGCTCACACTATTGTTCTCTGTAGAAAATTTCCAGTCTGTTTCTGTTCTGTCTTTTGTTGTACTAGTCCTGGCATTACTCCAGTTGTATTTTGACATACATAACTTCGTATTAAACACTGCATTTTGAAAGCAGCTTGAAAAGCTTTCCATTCCCAGCAGAAGCACAACACAACATTACACTTTTGTACCTCTCAAACTGTATCTGTTTGGGAGAAGTTTACTCCCAGCTTAATAATATTTCGTGTAAGTGCATATGCTGCTTGCAATACTCCTCATTCTTAAAGGTAACATTAGCTGTTGCCCCAGGTTTGTGTGCTATATTTCAATTTTGCACAGAGTGCGCTACAAAACATAAAATTATTATTGGTCAGTGCATGCACAAGTCTGCCTCCGGTTCTTTTATAACTACCTAGCTAACACAATCTAAACATGTACCTTTTCATTTTTATGATGTGAAAGTAAGCAGACACGAGTCTTCACTGTTCCTGCTAAAGGGGCTTCTCATTCTTCAGTGCAGGATACTGGCATCAAACGGCAAATGCCCCCCAAAATGCAGACACACATTTATATATCCGGAATATCATGAGACCTAAACATGCAATTAACTGTATTTTTAAGAGTGTGTAATTATTTCCCTTTAAAAATAAACCTGCTTTTATTTTTGAAGGCAATTATGTATTTATTAAGTATACACAAGAGGTGGATCCTCCGAGCTTAGAGAAACAACAGAACAGTTCCATTTTTCTAAAGGCTCTAGGATTTTCAGCAGAATTGCAGCTTCAAGCAAGTGATGAGCTGTAGAGGATGGGCCTAAACCAGCACTGATCAAAACAGCAAAAGCTCTGGGATAGTCCAAAAGCCCCCTTAAATCCCACCTCTGCCATGCGTAGCTGTGAAGGTTTATCCCTGAGTATTCCCTTGTATCTCCTGACTCTAGGATTCCTTCCATTGTTCAGTACATGGCAGTTTCCAGGTTGAACCTCAGTTCTCACCCATACTCCCATACAGTTGCTTCACATCTGCTGCAATCACAAAAGAGTGACTTGCAAAGTGGGATGACATCAGGAGAAGGTTTCAGGAATCAGGCCCATCTTTTCTTGCATCTCTGCTCCCGTCTTCCTCTGGCACTGCCTTCATCACAGTTTGTGTATACAAGAATCTAAGAGCCCCAGATCAGCTACGCAAACCTCAAATACACCAGCACAGACACAAGTTTCCATATCGTAACATCGTAAAGCGTACGCAGAAAGGAAGTCTTTGGGCCAAGAGACAGATTTTATGATTTCATCTCTCTGCTCACACTGTAGTCTTACTCCCTCTTCTCTCAATCTACCCAGACTGAATTACTGCCTGTCCATCTGGAGAAACAGGCAGCTGTCACTTTATCAAGCAAGTGTATTTGTACATCTAGGCAACCACGGCAGGATGTCACACAGCCTGTCGAGTTAACATAAAACTAAGGGCATTTCCAGAAGAACAAAGGCAACCAAAACCCTCCACCATATTGTATTTCCCAGTGTATTTGTCACAGAAAATTAGGTAGTGATAATACACCAGGAATAGTCACTCAGGTCTGATTTCATGGACCACTGATCCTTGGATACTAGAAATGATGGTGGAAAAAAAAAATATGCATATCAAATTGTCTGTCACAATGCAGAGCAATTACAGAATGTCCTTGCTGTTAAGAGCAGCAAACTGATATGTAGCTTACATGTAACTGAAGACAGCAGAGATTCATTTAAACTTGCAGCTAACATCATGAACAAAAAGACATGAAGAAACTGTATTTTTACTAATTACCAAAATCAGTAAAACATTCTTTAGTGTCTAAAATATTATGATTAACAAATAACTACGTGGCACCTATATCATGTTCTCCCCTTTCTTACAATATTTAGAGTTAAATAATTTCATCTTCAGATTATGGGAACGGATTCTCGCAGGTACAAACCTTGTTGGGAGGAAAAGAGTGACAGTAACAAATTAAACTAAATCTTATTATCATATACAAAAAGGAAAATTTCCCAGCTGTTAACCAGGTGTACAGAAGGGTAAGGACAGTGTGTGTCCTTCAGGAATGACTGGTGTTTGTTTGTGATGGCTGTCAGACATACAGGTACCAGAACAAAGCTCTGCACAGGGAATTTGACCATGGTTGGGTGCAAAAAAGACACCTGTGTAACAGTTGAAAACACCACTGAAGAGGTTAGCACAGAAGGTGAGCATCAAGAAAATCTGAAGTAATTATTCAGAAACTAACAGCACTGCCATCCCCACAAAAGATTAGACAGAAAATATATTTCCCACACGCAACATTTAGCAAAGTAACACCTTTTCCTCCTGTCCTCCCAAGTGCCCAATGCATGGAGTCATCAGGAGGATAACAAATGCAGCAAAGCTCATCACTTTAAAGCAAGAGGTGCCAGACAATTCCTGAGCCTGTGCCATGTGACACACCCCCATGATTTTCCATTCTACTCCTTCCAGCAACATCGTGAAAACCACTCCAGTTGCAGGCTCTTTCAGCAGCCACAAAAAAAAAGACAGACCCAACCACAAGCGAAATATTGTGTTCAGAGTTTATTTTCTCCTTCTGGCAAGGGGAAAAGCTGGTGTAATGGCCCAGCAGAAGCCACTTGGCACAGCAGTGGAGGACACCTTGATTGCGGCCACGGCACCACGGCAGAAATACTTCGCGCACAGGCAGCACAACGCCCGTGGCTTGGGAAGGGGAGACACCCCATCAGAACGTAGGCACGTGGGAACACGTCAAGGCAGTACCTAAGGGTGCTGTGCCAAAATCTGCCTCTGGCAGAGTGCCAACAGCAGGTGCCAGACACCTCTGAGAGCGGCAGGATCTCCTGAAGGCCCCACCACAGCGGGGTCACAGTAGAGGTCTGTCACTGGACTGAGACAGTGCCACAGCCAGGACAAGAGCTCAGGGCACTCAGAAAATTACGAGGCCTAAGTTAAAAGCAAGGCCAAGATCTGTCTGTGCTGTCGCCATGCAGGCTCAAGAGTTACACAGTCAGTTTCAGTAATTCCAAGATTAACACCTAAATTAAAGACAAAGATAGAAATCAGATAGCAGTGATCTTCCAAAATTCTAAATACGACCTGCGAATTCCTACTAATTGTGCCCCAGGTACTCCTCTGGATTAATACTTCAGTATGAGATCTCCAGGAGATGCTCCCCAAGAGCTGCAATTCCAGCCCAAGGAGCTCATGCCAACAGACACATACAAAATGCAAACAAGGCTGTGTCTCGAGCACTCCCAGCATCAGGAGCCAATATCCAAGGGGGAAATGCTAGTCCCACTCAAGATAATGGCAACACGCCCACAAATCTCGGTGGAATCAAGCTTTTATGTCTGCACATCTGAAAAGAAGTTCCTGAATGGCAGTATATTTACCATTATTGTTATAGACCACTAACACAGACCCAGAAACCTAGGAGTTAAAAAACGCCAGAAAGGTTTCAGTGAGGTATTCTGTTAATTGTAAAAAGCAAGTGGCATTTGAAGAAATTGGTTAACAACCAGAGAAGAGAGGTTTCTACTTACCCCACAAGCAAACAACTATATTTTATGTTAGTGCTACAGGGCTGCTGCCTCTGCCAGCAGAAGATAAATGCATTTCTTCTGCTGGCCGCACATTTCTTCTGAACCTGCACATACTGTATAAACATATTGCAGAGTAACAACACATATGCAGGGAGTTTATACCAAGCCTGCAAAACAGATGGCCCCACAAGCCCCAGACAGCCCTCCAAGCGATTACTTTGTCCCACCATGTTGTCCTCACCTTGAAAGGCGAAGCAGGAATGAAAGACAAGGAGCAATGAGTGTCTTTCAGAAGATCAATATTCCCCATAATCTGTTCCTCCAAACAAAGGGGCGTCTGTATCGTTTGATAGTGAGCCAGGCCAGCTGGTCTCAGAAATGCCAGGCCCGTACCAGAACGGCACCTGGGAATTATTCCCTGGAGCACTTTAGACCAAGACACTCAGGACGCAGCACCACTGCTCAGGTGTGCACAGCCTGGGAGAGGGGCTGGCAGCAAGGGATCCACGCTGCTCTGTGAGCTGCTTGCTTTGTTGGCTGTCAGGTTCACAATCAAGCTTACATTTTATATACAAGCATCCAAAGGTTGCAAGAGATATTGTGCAAACTAAAATACTGTCACCCTTTCAACATAGTCTTCAGGGGGAAAATAATTGTGGCTTCAAGAAGAGGGAAGGCAGACATCAGAAATAAAACAGATAGGACCAATTAAAGTGAAATTACACAGCTGTAAGGCACTTTGCTAAAGCAGCTATGTTGGAGCATCGCTCAGTTTTGGGAGTTCCTTAGGCAGGCAGTGCTTGAGCCAGCAGAGGGAACAGATCATCACTGCCCTGGCTCCTAGGGACCAGGGAGCAGGAGCCCTGGCTGGTTTTGGGCAGCCTGTTTCAGACAATCCAGGTCTTTCACGCACTGTTCACGGAAATTCCTGCCGTGACATAATAAAACCCACAGGCCTATCACTACTTTAGTCCTAACTTTTTTATTACAGTATTCAGGGATTGAATTTTAAATTTATATCTGTATATTGAACACATTCCTAAACATTCAATAACACTTAGCTTTTGGAGACAGCATATGGCTTTTTTGCTGTTTTAAGCATGAAGCTACACGAAGCCACACGCCACAAGAAATTTTTTAATAAGAAAGTCAACATTTTTAGAGACGAAATTGCAGCCACAAAAGTAGGTGCCTTCTAATACCACATCAGAGTGCTTCGCACACATTTTAGCACCAGATAGTTCAAAGCCAGACAGAACACAAAACAAGGCACAGTGTCTTATGGCCCTGTGATAGAGAATGACTTTCAAAGAGGAATTTTTGTCTGAAATGGTTTCAACCAGGAAACAGGGGAAAGCTATCTGGAAGTTTCATTGTTCACAAAGTACTCGGGTGTAAAATCGTCACCGGCACACGTGTGTGCACAGTCACATAAAGCGTTCTTCAGTTAACTGAAGAATCCTGGCTTTGCCAGGAACTGAAATCCCTGGCTTTGCCTCACCAGCCCTACCATCCGGGTGCTGGTTTTAAGGACACGTGTTGAGCGGATCCCCGTGGTCACAGCAGCTTGCCCACAGGCCATCTGCAGAGGCCTCCTCTCCCTACAGAAACCCTGCAAGGCAGAAACGCTGCTGGGAGCACAGGCCAAGGAAAATCACAGCTGGCAGAAAACACAGCAAAAAAATAGTTCCAGAAGACAAGAATACAGCAGGAGAAAAATTCAAAGAAAGTAAGCAGATGAAAATAATTATAACACAATTTCAGAGGCGAGTCTTTGGGTGGCTTAAAAGGAAGCAAGACAAAGTTCAAGAAGGGAAAAGGAAAGGCAGCCAAGGGGTCTCAGCTATTCTGATAACAACAAGGAGAGAAATGTCACAGGGGATCAACACGCTGAATTTAATAACCATTTGGAGCCAGGATGAGGTGGGAAAGATAGTGTTAAGTTTTTATGAAAGATTCAAGCACTGGCAACACAAAGACAATAGCTCCAAACGGTGTATACTGACTTTAACAAGCTCTGGAGGAATACAGTGATGGTAACACCAGGTTCACCTAAGCTATCCAGTCCCAGAACTGCAAACACAGGGGTCATCAGTTGTAATGTAAACTCTCAGTGAAGTCAGGGCCTCCTTGAACATTAGGAGAACGTGGCTGGTTATGTGCAAACCTACACCTTTACAAAACCAGACAGGACATTCCTTCTACATTCACGGGGGAGGATGAAAAGCCATTCCCAAGCCTCCATTCTGGGGCAGCACAGTCACTCACAAGACAATTTTCCTAACCCTTGCACAAGGAAACGCTAAAAGCACGATGTCTCTATTGCTTCTTCCCGATGAAAACACAGCAGTGTATCATTCCTGTTCTCCATGCCTGTCCCCCACAAGAGCTCCCTCAGCTCGGAACAAGCAACTGCAGCGGTTTCATGAGGAACTGAGTGGAATGGGAAACATATCAACAAGCTCAAATGCTTTCAAGAACGCATGAAATACATCTGTGAGACCCAGCCAACCTGCCAAGGTAAAGGCAGTATTTACAATGTGGTTTGAGAGCACAGACTTCGAAGAAAGAACTGGCATCAGCCACGGAGAGCTCCTGCCTTATCAATTTGAGGGCTTCTCAAATCACAAAATAACCTGCCCAGGTATTTAAGGTATACGGAAATCACATTCCCTACTGTTACTCTCCTCATTTAACTTGCCCATTTGTTTTCAAGATTAGATTTAATTCTCTTCACCTTGAAGGCCTCTCAAGGAATTATAGTTTATGTTCTACAATCACAAGAAACAGGTAAATGTACTCTCAAGTCTGTTCTCTTAAATCGTTATTCCTTTGAGAGAGAATTTATCGTAAAGTTAAAAGGAAGCCAAATATATTAAACTGCTAAAATCCACACAAGTAGCAGAAATTCTGGTTTGTCTAGTTGCAGCCAGAAGAAGAAAATATTCCAAATTCTGAATATTTAAAAAATATTATGAGATGTTAACTCCTTCATCTGGCAAGCCATTAATAAAAGAGCCTTTTACAAGCAAGAATTCTTATACAGACCTATGTCACCCCCTAATACTAAAATTTCCCTTCAATCATCCTTCAGCTATACCAACAGAACCAAAATGCCCTGAACAGACAGCTCTTCTAGACCTATTAAGAAGAAATCCTCTGATCAGAATACATCACTTTATCTGTCTGCCTTCCATTCATTCATCTGTCTTATAACACGCTGGAAATATTTGTACTGGAATGCAAGAAAGCAACTATAGTGCACCATTTAAGGATTAAAAATGCTTCTGAAGAGAACAGTCAGTATCTACAAGCCACTGCTACCTTATAATGCTGGGTAGATTCAGACACTGTTAAATTCCTTACATATTTTAGAGTACACTTCCCTCAGTTTTACAGCTTTCACTAAACTGGACAATGGCATATTTTTCCCCTTTGCTTGCTGAAACTGGAATTGCTTGCCTTGGCAGCAAAATCCTGTAATTTCTATTCATGCCAAAAGTGTCTTTCTGTTTTGTTGACCACGTTTGCTGCAGCCATGGCAAAAGCTGCATCACTGGCAGAAAGTGAAGAGAACCCTTCTGACGGTCTTGCAAAGAAAAGAGTCACAAAAAGCAAGTAGTGAAGATACAGTGGGTTCTTTTATCAGCTTCCCAAATTAGAAACAGTTGAAAATTGCCCAGGTGTCAGCCTATCTCATCACACTCATAAGAGGAACAAGCCTAGCACTTACTGTTCCTTATTATCCCTCTCACAGCTAGAGTAAAATCCGGGGCCTTTACAGGGTGGTTGCTGCTGGTGCTGTGAATGCAAATTTCAAAAAGAGTGCACAAAAGTCCCATTTCCCTGAACAGAGTGAAAAATCAACAGCAGAGATTTCACTTCTCAGAAATCCCGAGATTCTAAGAATCTCTGAGAAATTCTGTCATGTCAGAGACTTCTGGAAACAAGACACTTTATGACTTTTCAACATCACATTCCTCCTTCTTCTCTTAGGCTATCAAATAGGCTGGATGCCATTAAACACAGGGAAGTTCAAATGCTGCTGAAATTTGGGGGACCAGGATGCAGCTCACCATACTTACAGCTTTTAAAACGTGAACCAACTATAATAAATGTAGTTTCCAAATCTGAAATAACACCAGCCTTCCCACCTCTCTGAGTCTTTGCAAGAAAAAAGTAAAGATGTGGGCCCTTCATTAGGATGAACTTTTGTTTCCATGCTTTGTTGTGGTTTTCTCTCTTTAATTACCTTAACATCCTCTACATGCCTGTAAATCGGCCGTCCAACAATCTGCTTTGTGTACTTCACAATGCTGGCATTACACTGACTAATTCCCTGGCTCCTCACTTCCCTCCTTTTAAAAAAAGGCATAACATTTGCCTATCTCCAGTCTTGTATTTTCCCCATCCTTCGCATACTCAGAAATAATTTGTGTAAAATTTCACAGTGTTCTGGTTGGTTTACATTTTAATTTTTCAGTCTTTTCTGATTGCATCCATTACTTGTATACCTTCCACATCATATGCCATTTATATCATTTATCATTTTCTTCAACTTACATCTGGCATATTTATACTTTTTATAAGATCATTTGTGTTTTGTTTTAAAAGAGAAAATATGGGCTGTTTACAAGGCCAAAGCAAATGGATGAAAATCTCTTCATGAAATCATGAAATGATGAACCAAAAATGACAAAGGATACCTAAACCTATTGGAGAACTAACAACTCTTGCTTGTACTGCCACAGCTCCAGTCTTTTGCTGGTGTTAGAAGAAAACAATCCTAGTTCTTCTGAAGCTAAGAATGAAGGGGATGATTAAACCTCAGCAGAGATCCAAGGGATTTCTACGGACACACCAAGGGAAGGACTGCTGCGAAGGGAGCTTTAACCGCTACCTTTCATCCAACTTCACAGCACTGTAGGTACTGTGGCAGTTGGCAAAAAAGGGAAAAAAGAGACTGTGATGAAAACATAAAAGGGGAGGAAGTCCAACATGTGAAGTCCGTGACACAGACTGGGGACAGTGGAAAGCACAGACCATCTTCCTCGCGCTCTGAAAAGACGAGAGGTGTGAGGAAGGAAAAACTGTGCTAGCACACGGGCAAAAGAGAAAGGGCTTCTCAAAACAAGGAATAACACACATGCCTCTAAAGAAAACCATGGCTGAGGCATTTCAGAAATACAGAAAATATACGTTAAGGATCTATACACGCACTGTGTAGTGCACATCTCAAAACATACGTATGGTGGTACCACTGGCCATAGCACTAAAACGGAGTAGTTGTCATTAATATTAGTTCAATACAGTATTGCCCATTCACTGGATGGAACCCCCTGCGGCTCGTGGAACACCAGGCACAAGCCTGAATTTGAGAACGTGTTACATACCTCACTGAGGCAGCGTTTCCAAGCGCGCTGCCTGGACGGCAGCTGGAGCGCAGGATGAGCCGCCCGAGTCAGCAAGAGTCACGCCAGCCCCTGAAAGGGGGAGCTGGATGGGAGAGCGGAAAAGCAGGAATGCCAGGCCATAACCACTACCTACACTTTGGGGTTAATAAGAAGAGGTGTCAGTTGACTTCTGTTTCCCAGAGTGGGCAGTTAAAAAAAAAATGAAAATAAAAGAACAGTTGGTTTTCTATCTTTTAAGAGTTACTGCCTCCCTTTGTATCAAATACAGAAGCAGTGTGGCTGCGGCAGAAAAATCTCATTTGCAGAGGAGAGATTAGCTGAACCATCGCTTTCCTCTGCCTTAAGATCTAAAGTGAAAATTTCTTCCCCTCTCCCCTATTTCCCCACTCTAAGGCCCCTATAATTACTTCACTGTTAGAAACAGTTAAGAGCATTCCACTACACTGTCAGATTATGCAGGTTTTGCTCATCTATTTCTGGCCCGATTTGGTCACCATATCTTCTGGTATTTTAAAAGCTACTCTTGTATTAGTGATTTACTAAATGGGACTCTAATTAAGACTAATAGCCCAGGTGACAGAGAGAGGAAAGAAGAGAAGGGATTACACGTAACTGCACTTACCAAAAAAAGAAAAAAAAAAAGAAGACTGGAAGACTGTTTGTGCTATACCTCTAAGTTAAATTAAAGAATAAAAACAGGGCATTTGAAGTCTTGTAACTCTGGAGGCTTTACATATCAGCAGTAAAAAAACAGTTTCCTTCTCTCATATTGGAGTCACTCAAACTCTCCAAACTGGTTCTTACTGGGCACTGCTGTTGGAAAGCTTAAAGCATTCCCATGGTTCAGACCTTTTGAATTCTTCTGTGAGACAGCCTACAGAAACCCCAGAAACGGAAGTGGTTCAAAGGACATCAAAAAAAGCAGGTAAACTAGATGATTAAAAATGCACAATGCCAGGTTAGAAATTCATCCTTCACATTAACATGCACACTGAGCCAACAAAATGGTTATTGCTGCTCCAAAAGGCCAAGCCAATTTCATACTTACAAGCATCACATATTCAGAAAAATGACAAAATCCATTTGGGGTATGGAGGGACAAGTGGTACAGCGATGGAGTGCTTTCCTCTCTGAAGGTGTGCTGGATCTTGTTCGTTTTTCCCTTTTTGGATTATATTTCAAATTATTAAAGAAACACACAAGAAAAAAAACAATCCTGTATAAAGTCTAAATTAGATCTGATGAGCATAAGTCTTAATTATCACGCTGACTCCTAATTTCTATAGGATTAACCTGACCAAAAATCATTGTTGCAAGAGCCCTTTCTGCTACCAGTACTGCACCACTCATCCAAGGGCTTCCACCTTCTATGTGGAGGTGACGGCCTAAGTGACACAGTGACACAGCTAAGGTCTGCCAGAGAGTCAGAGACACAGGAGGAAGTGACCTGTGGGACCAGTGTGGAGCTCAGACACCTAAAAGGAATGTTGTTCCCCTCTTCAGCATCAGCTTTGAGGGAAATTTATGTGGGAATGAGGCAGGTATCAGACAAATCAAACATTTTCAGCCTGTAGCACTGCAGAGATCCAGACAGTTCTGCACAGCACTTCCTGTACACGCAGCACAGTAATTAACTGTGTTGATTAATGGTGCTCTCTCACATCAAGAATTTATTGAGTCTGTTATTATATACTAGGTCATAATTGCCGAACAGCCACAGCTAAATACCATTCCTTGCAGTCTACCCCTTAAGCATCATAATGGAAAATTAATTGGTACTTGTTTGTTAATTAAGATGAAATATTTTAAGCCATGCACCATAACACTTATCACTGCTCTTTTCTAAACAGACATGAATGAACAGAACTATTTAAATACCTTGGGAAGAACCTCCTCTTTTGAATCCGGGTGGAATGGGGGGTGTCTTTGTTCTTTGTAGTGGACTTTTCTGTGCTCAGGCAATAGAGCTATTCTCGAGTATTTAGTCAGCAGTTATTCTGAGTGCATTAAGACACAGCAGCAAACGTCTTATGCAAGAACACAAGCGCCCACACCAAAATATCTCTTCAGAATAGTTATTTCTGAGTAGCTGTTTCAGTAAATTTCCAAGCACAACTGAGATCAACTCACAGCAAATGATCTAACTTCGCCTCAGGGCAGCAACAAAGATCAAAAAGACACTTAAACTCCTTTGTCCCTTCTGGGACCTTTAAATCCAGGGTCAGCCTCTATTTAGGGAAAAGCCTGGCAGTATAACAAAGCACACCCCCACAATGAAAGAAAGAAGCCCACAGGTTGGATCCCTAATCTTAAGGACAGGGAAACAAATGCACACACACGCCCCCTTCCCAGAAGCAAGGACCTGGGCAGTCACTGTCAATAAAGCTACAGTGGCTTTAGCCAAGCCCTGGCATCTCAAGGCAAGTCAGAGCACAGGCCTCCCCATGGTAGGGTGAGAAACCAGAGACAGCATCCCAAGCCTGACACTGCCAGGCAGGTGGGGAGAGCATCAGGGCCCAGGAGTCCAGCAGGGAACAGATCCTTGCTCCTGCAGCCTCACCTTTGCCCCCAGCCAAGCAAAGCCCCTTCTATTGATTTTCTGCAGGTGGTTTTACTACCCTCTAAGGGCTCCTTGGTGATACAAACCAAAATCTTCAAGCACATTTGTTTCCCAAAAAAGGGGTATGGGCAATATAAACTAGGCCTGACCAGGTTTTTAGCTTGTTTAAGGCAGACATTGGCAGAGACATGATTTTACATTGATTCCATTTGCCATGCTACGAACACCAGGGATCAGAACAACTGTCCAGGGAATACAACATGCATGAACTTATGCAGTAAGGCACGAGCAAGCAAGCTCTCCTCTGGCTGAGCAAACTGCAGAGAAAATCTCCCTCTGAAGAGAAAATCACCTTGGTGAAACATCTACCGTGGCTTAAAATTATTGCCGTACGTGTTCAAGGTTCAATTAACATTTTAGCTGAACACTTTGCTAAAAACAGGCAAAAATCTGGAGTTTTCTCTGCAAGCCTACTCCTTGAAAGCAAACAAAATACACCAACAGAAGCAGTGTCAGGAATTAAACAATCACTCTGCCTCAAATGCAACATTATTGTTACATTATATTTACATCCACATAGGTGAAGCAGTTATTTTTACAGCACTTTTTTTTTGATGCTCCAATATCACAGCAAGCAGCAGTGCAATTCAACCCAGCAGACTCTGAACAGCTCAATAATCTCACAGGGAAAGAAAACACATAGATTTTGTTACTTCTGTGGGTCAGAGCCTTCCCTTTATGCTGGACAGGCAGCTGTGCACAAGCCCTAGGTGAAAGACTGCTCCATGCTAGAGCTTTTTGGAGGCTTAAGGCAGTGAATTACTCCTGCCTGTCCACCTCCTTTTAATTTCTGTACCTACCACAGAGTCACACGAAGAATTCTCCAGAAAAATGTCTGAAAGTGTGCAGGTCTTTAAAGACCTCTTTTAAAGATCATGCGTCTGCACAGAGTCACCCCTGAGGAGTCACACACGGCTTTTCAGACGGTCGTTTGGAGCTGTCTTCAGCTGGCCCTCCGGGAACAAGAAGTGCAGAAGATCATGTGCCTGCTCTGTGGTTTGCCATCATTTGTCTCTCCTTTTCCAGACAGCTCTCTGGTGAATCACATACCTGCCTTGGAGGGCATGAAGAGGCATAAAAATCCATTAAAAATATGCAAACTCTACCCAGGAACAGGAACCAGGAGATCCTAAATGCAATCCCTGATTAATGTGAAAGCTGTGCCTACGCCTCTAGGTAGAGGATAAATGCAAGACTTGCTGTAACCGGCCACCCCAGGTGACTGCACCTGCCGAGCTGCAGGTGCTCCTGGGCTCTGTGATCTCCCCACCAACAGCAGGCACATCCTCAGAGAACTCGGGTCCAGACAGTTCACTCTCTGAGCTACACAGGCTACATAGCTTGTTTAGCTAGTCTTACCCTTCTCTGTGGAAGAGGACAAATCTGTTCAGCTGCATTTGCTCTCCTTTGAAGAAAAGAAATAACATGCCTCTGGGCAGCAGGGGTGATGCACAGATTTGCCAGTCTTCATGAAAATGCTTCTAAAAGGACCACCTTGTCCTAATTAGAAACTATATGTCTATAAATATGTACAAGTAATAAACAAAACTTAGTGGGAAGACTTGGGTGGGTGTTCCGAATGGGTTTAGAATGCCTGCTTTGTATTCAAGTGGATTACCTGTGTTAGAATTGACTTCAAATGTATTGATCCCTACTTAAGGAGACATTCAGATGACTCGAATGTGGTATACCTGGGGATCAAAGAGTGTTATGCTACACTGCAAACATTTATGTTGAAAGCCTGTGCTGTATCCTGATCAGCTTATACAATGTGTCAGCTGCAAGGGTTGTTTAAATGGTTTTCAGAGGCTGAACTCAAACGATCTTGAGGGTCTTTTCTACACAAATGATTCTATGGTTCTAAGACTGATCAGTTTAAGTCTGACATGAAACAGACCCTGTGTGAACGTACCCAAAGAGCACCATCTAACCCACTGACAGTAAGTTTTCAGATTTGAGAGGCTATCTCCATTTCTCTGAACGACCCAGCTTCCTGTGTGTGCTCTGTGGTAGAGTCCCACACTCCCGGATTATTCGGACATTCAGGCTAAACAAGCAGCATTGATGCACAACGGGCTGATCTCACTTTCACCATTTGCACTGCCAGAAGACAACACTAAGCCTATGACACAGGATTAATGACCAAAGACAGCCACCCACAGCAATCTGCCAGAATAAGCCTTTACCTACCAGGTGACCTAGAAACCATTTCCTAACACAGCACTTGCTCTTAAGCAGCACCAATGCTGATTTCACACTTTATGGAACAAATATCTACAAACCCAAGATGTTCATTGAATTCAACACTGTGCTATGACTCTTCATGGCACTGCTCATTTCTCATCTTGCAACATCACGAGATAGGTATCAGCCCACATGGTTAACAGTGTTAAAACAACTTCCAGGGAGGAAGGGCACCACTGTGAATCAGCCACTGAAAGAGGTAAAACAGGATTAGGCTCTTGCTCTGCCACCTGCTCCCTTCTCAGCCTGACCTCGGTCACAGAGTTTCTCTGCACCCCAGTTCTCCTCCTGAGGAACTGGGTGATGACCACCTTTTCTCGGCAGTGCTATCAGGCAGCAGCACCGTGCCTCCGGCTACACCTGCCTGCCTTCTCCTCTGCCTCCTCCTAGCATCCCTTGTGCCCTCTGCCTCGACTCCACAGAGCAGCTCTTCTCCTTCCACCTCCCTCTCTCCTACCTGTAAAGCCACCTTGACATCTTCTTAAAAAAAAAAAAAAAACAAAAAAACAGTCACAAAAAAATTCAGAATTGTGTCTAGCCAAGGTTATCTAAGGCATAGGCTCCACCTGCAGAAAATCCCACCAGAAGCAGGGCCACATCTCCCAAAGAGGGGCAGGATTATGCAAAGGATCAAGGCTTGTTTACATTAAAAGAAAAAAAATTCCTCATAGTAGTCTTGATTCATGCCAAGTGGGACGCAGCAAGATCACTCACCTAGGCCAGCTCCTCTCAAACAGAGGCAACAGTTGCAGGATCTGGCACACCACGTTTACTTGATTGGTAGAACACTTTGGAAATGTTCCTGGAGTCAATAACTAAATAAGTCCCTCTCTTGATTTTAAATTGGAGATAAATGCTGCATGTCGCATTGGCAAGCACATTAAAGCAGCTGGAAGCACAAAGACAATACAGGGTATTTTAGGCCTTTGTTCTCTCATTTCTTACCCTTGGCATGTTAAACAACCAAAGACCACACTGAGCAAATCAGTGTTTTCCCAGCTAATACTGTGGGATTGTAGCTTCCGAGATCGCAGGCTCCCTGCCGGCACCAGCTCCCAGAGCAGAAGGCTGGCTCCAGCAGTGACACGAGCCCAGCTTGGTGGCCAGTGGACCCACCTACTACTGCTTACAAGGCTCAACAGCACGGGCACAGCTTTGCTGTGCTGCCTTACTGCACCCAAGACAGAAGACATAACCTTTATTTTAAAAAAACCCCACCCAGAGAGGAGAGAATGAAAATACCAGGGAAAAGGACGCGACGTCCACCTTTGTCTATTACAAGTATGGAAAAAATTAACTTTATACACAGAAGCACGGCAAGGCAGGTGCTGCTACCAGTGTGTTACTGTAAATACAAAGCAGTCTCCCCATATTTCTGCAAAGCTGGTCTAGATTCAATAGAGCTGAAAGCAAAACTTCATCCGAGGATGAGATTTCAGATGGCAATCTGTGGCCCTTTCACCTTGGAAAGGCAAGGAGCCCATCACGTTAAAATGATGTTATGATAAAATGGGTTATGTTCTCCATCTGAATGGTACTACCTACATTATTAATGATGAAAAGCATATAAAAGCTCATTAACGTTCACACTCATTTCCTTTCCCAGAAATTATTTGATCCCATTTAGAATGTGAAAGCTTGTGCACCTGATGGTGCAGTTGACTGCTGTTTTCCCTTCAGCTGATACATAATAATACTTGATTTTTACATTTTCCCTATTGCATTTCTTTAAATTACATGCTCTTTATTGCTTTAATACCTCATTTACAGAGACATAAAGTTAGAGGTATGCAGCTAAATAGGTACCAAACAACTATTTTGTTGAGGCTTTTGCACGGACAAAAGACATTTGTTCAAGCAACAAGTCTGTAAAATTACAAAGGTTGCAAGATGGTCATATAATGAGGTCACAAAGTACGCCAGAATAAAAATGCTAATGCTTAAACAGCAAATTATTCACCACTGGTGATTATTTGCAGACTTCCTGTGTCATTAAGGATATCAACACGTGGCCCTTGGAGCAATCCTACACATCCATCATTCAATAGCACAAGGGTTTTTCCTAAGAAACCAACTCCTTTATGGAAAAGAGCTGAAAGCTTAGCTCAGAAAAAAATTGATGCCATCAGGTACCTCAGTTATGACTGTATGCAGGAGTCAACCATTCTGGTTTTGCCTACTTCCTCACGGTAGCAGCCGTGAGGAGGAAGTGGGGCTTTGCGAGGGCATTCTCCCCAAGTACCCTTTCAAAAATAAGAGGGCAAGCCCTTACAAACAATTCCAGCACAAAAATGCACGTCCGTATATAAAAACCAGCTCGTAACACGAAGAACAAACATCAAGCAGACAAGCCTCTAGGCTAGGAGGTTCAGCCCTGCACGGCAGAAATGTATTAAACAGCCTCCATTTTTGGTTGTACATCTGCAGCCAGGAAAGATTTTTCTTCCCCCAAAAGCAAAACACATGCAAACATCTGTCATCAAAAAGCACACGCTTTTTCAGAATGTCACAATTACCTAGCCACAACTAAATGCCGTAATTTGTTGACCAGCTCCTTGCAAACTTCAAGAATGACCTCAAGCCCTTGGTTAAAACTGCAAAATAATTTCTCCCCTTTAAATGTAATTTTGTCATGCTTTGATTCCCACCCATCACCAGGCTGAAGGGCTCCAGCAGCATGCTGCTACATGTTTCTAGGGCAGCAAATAAAAGAAAGCTGAAGCCACAGACAGCTGCTGTGGGAACTTTCCAGCCCAAGCTTTCCAGCTCACAAAAAAAAAGTTACAAATGACAGATACGTACTTCTGAAGAGGGGAAAAACAGAAAAAAAAAAAAAAACCACACACACACAAAAAAAAAGGAAAAAAACCCTAATTTAAATACGGAAACAGCAAAAAAAAAAAAAAAAAGGCACTAAATGGTTAAAATACAGAAGTATCCTGTCAGCAAATTTAGCTCACCTGTATGTTCTGCATCATACACAGGCAGCATGTTGAAAGAAAAGCAGGAATAAAAGCCAGAAGAAGTGGTCAATGCTATAATAACAATATACTTTGAAACATTTGCCTAATAGGCTTATACCTGGCTCCTGTAGGCATCTGATGACACTAGAACCTGTACTAGTACCACTGGAAGAAAAAAATTCTGGCCAACAGAAATTTAAAAAGCCTAAAAACATAATGTGTTGAAGCATTAGTTATTTTGCATAAATATTACCCAAGCCTGCAAACAGCCTGAAACAGTAGCTCTTAAAGAGCAAGCTGCTGATTTCTCAAGCAAAAGGAAGATCTGTTGCTGGAGGGACAACTCACAGGAGAGGAGAAGGCACTTGGCCCGGCTCCTCTGGGTGAACACCCTGCAAATCACCGTGCCAGCACAGGGAAAACCTTCCCATCACCAACACATCCCAGAGCCTCAGCCTTTCTGGCAACAAACGAGCAGGATCAGCTACTCCCAGACCTCTAGAAACAACCCTTAAAAGTTTTCTTTGCTGGCTTTCCAGAATTTGTCCCCAAGACCAGTGTGTGACCGACGGCACTGCATGGTGCTGCTGACAGAGTGGCACAGGCTTGGAATCGTGCCCCAGGAGAGCTGCAGCATGTGGAGCCACTGAGTTCAGTGACTAGCAAGCTCCAGCTCGGGCACTTTTATTCCCAGGTCACAGAAAACATCCGTCCACCCTCGAGCAAGGATCCAGATAGAAACACCACCCTGGCAGAACCAAGCCATTACACAAGTGCTCAAGCTGGGAGGAAGGTTTATTTCTCGACTAAATGTAGCCATGACAACCACATCTTCATTTCAGAGATGAGCAGGAAGAGGTCATGAGGCACTTGTCAGGCAGGGATAAAATACCACACCTCAAGAGCGTACAGGAGGGTAAGTTTTGCTGGATGCCATCTGCAATTCAAGAAAACTGACACCCTGATATGACAGGCACACACCCCCTCAAAGCAGACAGGCATCCAGGCACAACCACCGCCGAACCTTTACAGCATTACCAAACAGCAAACTTCAGGAGGATTTCTCTGCTTAAGAAATATCTATGATAGACTTGAGCACACTACACCGAGGCAGAAATTCTCCTTATTAAAGTGCTTCTTTTTTACCTTGAAACAAGTTACCAAGTCATCAGGAAGTGAAACATTGCAGAAGCTGTGAGGGGAGGGGGGGGGGAAGCAAAGCAGTTTCCTTTTTAAGCCTCTTTCTTGCTCTCTTTGGGGACCCAAAGCTTTCCCCACCACCTCCTCTGAACAGGAGCATCCCTGGAGGCATTTAGAAGATGTGTAGGGACATAGTTTAGTGGTGGACTTGGCACTGTCAGATTTATGCTTGAACTCTATTATCTTAAAGGTCTTTTCCAACCTGAACAATTTGATGATTCTCTGTGCCAGAGCCCCGGTGCCATCTACACCAGACGGCAGCAACCATCATTCGTATCAGTCTGAACAAGTGCAGGAATGCTGGTACATCCCATTTTTTCCAAAGTTTCTATTTTATTTTAAAATGCATAGAGCCACATCTCCCAGTATATATGGCATGCCCAGGAACACATCATGGCTCTAGAAAGCCAATGGCTTCCACGCTGGAGTTATTTTGGTCCAACCACATTTTCATTCCGCAGGAAATAATAGAGACACGCTCCTGTGGGTAAATTCCTCCCTCTTCCTTCCCCACAATTACCTTATTTTTGTGGCTACCTGAGTATTTTGTACTAAAATAGATTATCTCTTTCTTGCTGTGAGCCCTTTCAAAACCACTTGGCAACATGCACATTAACAGACACACCTTAGTATTATCTAGCAATAATATGAGGAGGGGAGGAATCGTGGGATCTCATGCCAAGCAGAATTTACTCACAGGCTGGCTGTGGCCACAGGGTACAGGTTCATTACTCCTATTTTATACACCAAATTCAGGGGCATTTTTTTTCTCTTGCCAGAGAGAAAGGATACACAGAAAGACAGTCATATCAATTGAATGATTCTGAAATAAGTTAAAGATACACTATCACTTGGAAATGTAATTGGTTTTGTAAGGAGACTATTTGTTACTGTTGTATTCATTTGGTTTTAAGTGTATTCAGACACAAGTCCAGCCTTTGCCCAGATTATTTTTATGATCTTTGACATCTGTTTAAAATTATTTAAACATCTGTTTAATGCTGTTTCTCTTTGACCATAATAAAAAGGATCCTGGTGGTCAGCAAAGAACTGTCAAACACAGGAAAACATTTGGGAAAGGGAGAGAAATGGTCCTTTCAGTTCTAGTCACACTGCATTACTCTCAGCAATCAAGGACAACAGGCAAAATACCAGGAGACAGGATGAGGTTTTGCACTTAATAGCAGCCTAAGTACACACACTAACCATTTATCTGGGCTTCATTATCCTTATGCATGCATATGCGTGCCTGCAAGGGCAGCCTAAAAATAATTCTGTTGCGGCCTGGGCCGGTGACACTAAGTCACACTTTGATCCTCCAGGTGAACTGGCTCAAGACTAGATGAAGCCTGTGTCTGTCTCAGATTTACAGCAAGCTTCTCGCTGAATTTGGCAGCGCAGGCATGAAACCACTAAACACTATGTCTCTTCAAAGTAGCTACACAGGCTGCGTTCCTAGGTAACTTCCCATTTTATTTTTGTTTATAGAAAACATTCTCAGTGTCTTTCAAAGACAGAATGATACATTTCCCCTGTAAACATGAATAACCATAACCAACAACTAGGCAGGGGAGAGCTTGCATCACCCTCTGACAGACATCAACAAGCAGGATGTCCCCACGCACAAGCTGCTCCGACCATCGCCGCCCCCTTGGCACAACATTTGTGCCAAGGCAGGGAAGGCAACCTGGTCTGCACAGGCAGAGAGCTGGCATCCCAAATCAAACACAGCCATGCACAGAGTGACTTCTGCTGGCTCTAGACAGGGAGAAGAGGACGGAGTTAGCTACAGGGACAACCGGCAGGCCTGAGGGCACTGCTGGCAATCCTGCAACCAGAGACTCAGCTGGCAAGGCAAGACTGAAAATGAGATGGAGACACAGCTACAGAAACTTAGATTCTTCCAAAATAATTTTCCAAAAGCTAACTCACTGAAGTTTACATACAGAATTATTTTAAGATATTTCACCCTTTCACAGAGCTCTGACAGGAGCAATTGTCTGATTTCTGTCCAGAACCATCAATTGAAAACCTGAAGATCAAAAGCACGCTCAGCAGGACTTCAACTAACAGGCTTTCTCTGCAAGTGGCAAACAAACAGCTCTCAAAAAACCAAGTTACTTGGTGCAAGTATGAAGAATAAGCTGTGCAAAAAAACTGCAGACAGCAAGCAGGGAGAGCAGCAGTAGGAAGCACCACGAATCTGCTGATTACTCAGAGGATAAGAGAGGTTGGTCCAGGCAACAACTGCTGCTCAGAAAGCAGCCACTAAAGTAAAAAACTAATAAATACCTTCACCCTTTCAGAGCTTTGGCAAAGGGGAAAGGACACTCATGAGGAGGGGAGAATGGCAACTCAAAATACAGGAAGGAATGAAGAGCTGCAGTGAGGAGGTCTCCTCAAGCAGCACTGGAGGGGCACAGCAAAGGTTTCCATGCCCTGTCATAAGCACAGCCAGACTCGAGCTGTGTCAGTGCAACTCACACCTGACAGCCTCTGGCTGCTCGCTTGTTGGAGCACTTGTCTTCTGCTCCTTCTGAACTGTACCTTAATTGCAAAGGCTTTTATCATATACAACTCGACCCTTACATAATATAAAATACTAACACATATCAAAATGAAAAAGATACAACTAATGACTTGGATGGGGAACAATAAACAGTAACTCTTAGAACTGGGGGAAAAAAAAATGCTTTTTTCAGTCCCTAAACCAATTTGCATGCTTGCTGTAATCAACATTCACTGCAGAGATGGTAAAAAAAGAAAAGGAGTGGATAAACGTGTTAAGATTTAGAGCAAGTTTTGCAATATTTGTATGTGACAACTGAAATACTTAGAACATCAGAATGTTTACAAGCGCACAGACACACCACTGTGCGCAAAGATTATCATCCTAAGAATTAATTTAAGTTTTATGGCATATCTTACCTTGTTTTCACTCAACATTCAAAAGCGACTAGGTGCAGTTACAGAAAAAAAGCAAGGCTTGAAAGAAATTCATAGAGAAACAAATGATGGTAGAAAACACTTCCTGTGCTTAAATGACTTACAGGTTTCTCAAGGCCCAACTGATCAGCTAGAAATTACCATCACTGGAAGCAAATTCAAGTAACCTACACTAATGCTAAACTCTTAAATAAAGCTTTTCTGCCTAAGGAGAGAATGCAGCCAAAACTACTGATAATCTCTTAAGGATTAAGCATAGCAACACCTTAGCACCTTTCAGCTATATCAAAAAAGCAGTAATTAACATCTGTCTGCCTTCAAAGTTTGTATGAGATATGGTGTGATTAATTTCTCATGTGTCTGAATGCTTCATGTGCTGTTAGATGCAGTTGGTAAGAGAAGCCAAGAATGGAAGAGAGGAGGAAACAAGTTACTTAGAGAAACACGTGTTTAAACTCTCAGCATGGAGATTATCTAGTCATCTCCTACATGAGCTCTCATCACTGGTCAAGAAAGTCATGTATCCAGAAGAAAGCACGTGCTACAGAAATCCCAATGACAGGAAGAGAGCTCTTGGTTGCAAAGTCAACTTTCCCCGAACATCACAACTAAGACCTGAACCAAACCTCACACTCAGCCCACAAAGAGCAGCCCCCACTCCCAGCTGCTGCAGGTGTATGTGGTATGCAGTGCCCTACATCCTCCCATTCTCACTGCAGAACACTGTGAGCACATGGACAGCTGTGGCCTCTGGTGTTTAAGGAAAAGGAAACTGTTTCCTGAATCGCTGCAAGTTATCGCTGTGACAGTTGCCCTCAGTCCTCAAGAGCAGGAAGAAATGCAGAAGGAGCCTGTTCCCGCAACCCCAGCGAGTCCCAGCACACACAGCAGTTGTTACAGGAATGCAAATCTTGCCAGCCACACCATCCATCCTCCGTCACAGATTCACCTTTGTTTTGCCTGGGTCTGTCTATGAACACATGGGGCTGCTGCTATTGTGTCTCTTAGCTGAAGGTGGGCCAGTCTGGGGACAGTACTCCTCAAACCTGATGTGGATGACAAGTCCAGCTTGGCCTGGTGCACAGAGAGCTGCTGAGGCAGGCTGTGCAGCCCCAGTGCCCTGGTGACACTGCTCAGGCTGCACGTTGGAAAGGCTCTGCCAGCAACAGAAACAGGCACACGAACTTCTGCTCTCTGTTTAAGAGGAAGCACCACAGCCAGCTTCGAATGTATCCTCCCCCTCCTCCATCCTCTCAGAAGCGAAAGAAAAAGGTCTGGGAAAGAAACTGAAAGAAATAGAGATCCAGTAGAATGAGTACAAGTAGACCAGCATATCCCTTTGTAAACAACAGGAGACACATATCAACGCAGAAAAACTATCAGCCTGTCTTATCATGCCCCAGGCCACAGCCTGATCATCAACAATGATGAGCACCAACCAAAATTTTGAGGGGCCCCAAAGTAGGCACACCGTAGGGGCATTAACAGCAGCTCAAAGGAGCCTCATTCCTGAGCTTTGAGGGTTCCCACAGAAGAAGGAGAATCCTTAGACAACAGCCTATCATTTTTCTACAGCATTACACACTTCATCAGGATGTGATCTACTTGACTTAAATCTATTTTGACTTCTACTGCTGAAGCTAAATCCTCGCTGCAAGATTTCAGCAAAGGTTTCAAAATGCTAAAGGCAGTAAATTCAACGGGGTCATTAAACACGTAAAAAGCGCTGAAATGGTACAATTTTGGTCCTTTGTAACATGTATTTTTAACATTAATGCTTGCTGGTTAGATTTGTAACATGCACATACTACCTGAATCTACTTATTTACGAGACTCAGTCTGTGCACCGTGGGGCAGTGAAGCCTCATGGTGTGAAACATTTTCTTTACTAGTCATAAGCAAATACCTAAAAATGTGGATATTCAAGGGACACGTCAGGAGACAGCCCATAAATACTGCCTTCTGTTACACACGAAAACATGTTATAGTCTTGTCCCACAGTATTGCTTTTACTTTAGAAGCAGCTTTATCATTTTCTCCTTTCAAAACTCTTTTCAATGTGCTATGCAACAGCTTTCTGCATGTGGAAGGAAAAGCCTAAACAGACTGTAAGTGAGGCTTGTGATCTCTAAGTATGGGTATTTGGAGAGTGCTGGCTGCAGGCAGTCCTTCTGAACCCCACAGAAAGGGTCTAAGGCTCACAGGACACCCACGCTGCAGATCACAGGCACACCAAGTTAAATTAAAAATAGCAGATTAAAGCACGCAAAGTGTGTAACAGTTGGTAGAGTATGTGGATAAATTAGGATGTGGGAGCCATAATATCAACTTACTAAATATGTTTAAATGCTTTTAACTACCAATTATTAGAAATACTTTTATATTCATTACAGCTGTCTGCCCACTGCTAAATTTAACATGATCCAAGGGTTTAATACTACGGATCTTCCTAGCAGCCTGTGAACAACGGCGACAGCTAATCCGAACAGGCACTTCCTAAGCAAAAAGGCGACAGCAAAAAATAATTTCTACGCACGGCACGGCAATGGAACGAGGGAGAAACCCAAAGGAAGGATAAGCAGAGCCGAGAGGCCTTTCGAAACGAGCCGGCATCCGCTTCCATCCCGCCCTGCCGACGGGAGATGTCAGGGTTTCACCGGGGCGGCAGCGCGACGGGGCCGGGCGAGCGCCCGCGGCGGCGACCGGCTCCTGCTGCTGCGACCCCGGGAGCTGCGCCCTGCCCGGCCCCGAGCCC
>VXAY01002117.1:1062928-1106626 GCA_013399855.1 Oxyruncus cristatus | reverse complement strand
CCGCCGGACCGGGCGGGACCCGGAGCACGGACCCGCCCCGCGCCCCGGGAGGGGGTCCCCGGGGCACCTGCCGCACGCCGACAGCCGGGCGGACCCTCGGAGCCGCGGCACCCCCGTGTCCGCCGCTCGGCTTCACCCCTGAGCACTGAGCTCCTCAGGCCCGCTCCGGTTCCCGCCGCGCTGAGGGAAAGCAGGGAACATGCTATCCCAAGCCGGTGTAGGAGAAGCCGAGGCCTCAACCTTCCCCTTTCTATCATGCGTACGTGCATATGCGTTTGTCAAATCCCATAAAATGCGCACAGCTGTTTGACAGGAGTCATCTGTGGGGATTTTTACCTCTTTTTGAATTATACATTTTTAATAGGTGTCTTGCAAGAATCTGGTAACTCCTGACAATCCAAGTCTTTTCACACTCAATACATTATTTCACTTTTCAAGGACTAGCACACTAAATAAAAAGAAATACAGTTTAACATGCAAACAAACAAGTCACACAGTCCCTGCCTCATGCTGCATAGGAAAATGAGCATCATCCAATGTTCCTGTTGAGCTGACCTGCAGGAAACCTCAGTTCCACCCTCAGATCTGGCTGTCAGAGCAGAAGAGCAACACTGCACAGCCCAGCATGTAAGGGGCAGGGGGAGAAGAAAAAAAAAGCATGAAGAGGTAAATTTAAATTCTTTCTTACCCCTCAGAGTTGACAAGCTGAATCCCCAAAGCATGTGATTTGATTGAAGTCGTTGGCACAATGCACAGCAACAGGAGTTAACAAACACACTGAACATAATTAGTGTAAGTACATTTTTTCCAAGGACATGTAAGTGAAGAGCAGAGGACTGAAGATTCTCTCTTTCCCTCCTCCGTGTTGCACAAAGGCCAGGTATTTCCCCACAAGTCAGATTCTGCAGGAAGGAGCTCATATAGCCTGCAAGACATCTGCTATGACAATTATTTATGACTTTTCAACCCTTAATTAAAGAATGGGATTTAGGTAGTCGAAAAAGAAAAAAAAAAAAAAGGAAGTGTCTTCTATGGAAGAAAACGAATCCAAGAAGGAAACAGATGTTGGTTTCAGACTTCTGAGGCATCATTATAAATGGGGATTGAAAATAACATACAAGTTACAACACATTTTGACTCCAACTATTTTCAACGGGTCTTCACAGAAAAACAGTGTTCATTTATATCAGCCTTTTAAAGGGAAAAAAAGCAGCGAGACAATATGGTACCTGTTAAGAATGCATGAACTGTGGCAGTTTAATATCTTCACCCCTTAAGGTCATCATCATGCTACAACACCTAGAAGCATTTTGCTTGCATCAGCAGATTTGCTCTGTGTCAAACCACACACTGAGAAGGGCAGTTGGCAGCCGTGTGCCAGGGCCAGGAGCCTTTCTGTATCACATTGATTCAGACCAGAAATTCTGCTTTGACAGTCCGCTCCCAGGCTCTGCTGACACACACGCTCACCACACAGAGGTCAGACGTAAGCAGAAGTGACCTTCCAGCTGAGAGCAAGCGAAAAAAGGAAGATGGAAAATGGAGGGGACTTCCAGCACTAATAAGAAAAGGTCTGTTTTGTTGTAAAGGCCTACTTCCAAGTTCCTACTGTTCACCATACCCTTCTCCCTGCAGTTAAACTTGGTGGATACGTAGGGAAAACTATTTTTCAGATTCATTTCCGTGCTCCCCTCACTTTCCAAACTAAGAATCTAGGACAAATTCTTGTACCCTCTTTGGGCCCTCCAACAGTCTCCTGTCAGGGAGCTAAGCCATCTGAGTGGAGATCTGCTGATGCAGTAGGAGCCCAGTTCCTTGGGAGTCAATAACTGGGCTAGATGCAAGCTAGTGTTAAAATATTTTTCTCCAGTTTTTCTGTTCCCAACAAGCAGTCTCGTGCCAGCTCCTCTTTCCCAGGCCCCACAGGATGGTGTGGGGGGAGGGAACAACCACCTACAATGCCACTCCTCAGGAAGGTCCCCCAGGGGCCTGCAGGACAGTTGAAAGGGTCTGCAGCCCATTTAACAGGGCAGCACTCAGTTTAGAGAGGTTCTTACAATTTTATTTACATTATCTGTTAAACGTGTCATTTGTGTGAACTGCCTATAGCAGTCACAGTGCTACAGTCATTACCCCCAAAGTAAAGCAGTCCAAGATTTCTCTGAAAGTACAATGTACCCCGCTCCTGTCCACAAAACAGCACAAACTACTGTGTTCCAGGCTTCTGACTTAGCATGCACAATCAACAATAGGTTTTCTGAGCTATTTTACTCAACAACTTCTTAACCCTGGCTGGTATGTAACAGTAATTACATAGCACATTTTCACATGAAATGATGCTGTATGCTCAGCTACCTTTTTTGGGGAAGAAGAGTCACAAAGCCACCAGCTAACTTTTCAAATAATGGTCTTACCTGCAACTCTCAAACCTGTAACACTAAGTTGACTTTCCATACTCAGATATTAACAAGTATCATCAAAAGAGGTGTACAACGTCCTTAATGAGAATACACTTGAGCTTGACAGATATTGTCATCTTGGATTAAAGCCATATTTGGAAAGGAAAAAGCCCTAGGGCTATACTGGGCCTCTGACAGGGAAGTGGAAAGACACTCTCTAAGAATGGCTGATGCATTTATTCCTTACTGACCCCTGTCCAACCTTAAAAGGATTCTGTGCACCCAGTTGAACTCTTCTGTGAAACACAACCCCGTATTACACACTTTAAAAAGCATAATAGGAACATGCAAGATTGAACTTCAGCACTTAAGCAATTTCTAGCCAACAGCAAGGAAGAACAGAACTGCCCCAAATAATCTGCGGTTGCCCACACTTAGATTTTGTGATCTTCTGGCCACAACAAAGTAAGGTTCTGTAGTATATTGGCCCAAAATCACAGGCCTCTGCCTTTTTATTTCTTTACCTTTTTATTTTGTCCCCAGCAAAACCAAAGTTCCCCCAGTTCCTTCTGAAACTGGATCAACACCATTTGCTATTAGAAGTCCTAAACACATGGGACACTTCCTCATTTAGATTTTGTGCCAGGAAAGCCTCAGAATTCTTATACCCACTTGGGCTCAACAAAACTCCCAGACACACTTAGATTTAAGCATGTGACTTCAACAGAACTTCATTGTTATCATAAGTGTTTTGCCCTTGGTTAAGATCTCACATGTCACTTCCATGCGGGATGATGGTACAAGTCTTGTTTCGGGTACTGCCTTAGGACTTCAGAGACTCACTATAAATTCTCTCTCATGCCACAGTGTTCCTGCATGGTCCTTGTTCCTTATGGTGCTTGGCTTGCTGCTTGTACAAGAAATTCTCCTGCCTTGTGAGGTGAGCACTCTGACACAGCTGGGGAGGGAGCTCAGGCCACCGGCTACTGCTCTGAGCGTTCCTTTGCCACCACAGACTCAGTGTTAGTCCTCCTGTGCAGCACCAGAAAAACAGTATTTGGGAGCTGCACCACAGGAAAAGAGAGCGATCTCACTGAACAAAACAATTTGACAGAATCACCAATTATGCTGAGTCGGAAGGGACCCACAAGGATCATCAAGTCCAACTCTTAGCACTGCACGGGGCACGCCAAGAGTCACACCATGTGCCTGAGAGCATTGTCCAAGTGCTCCTTGAACTCTGTCAGGCTTGGTGCTTGACCACTTCCCTGAGGAGCCTGTTCCAATGCTCAATCACCCTCTGAGTGAAAAATCTTCTTCTGATATCTAGAGGGTGAACAGCCTACACACAAGCAAGGTCAGAAATTCTCCCTGCACCACTGTTCCTCCTGCAGCAATACAAATGTGTCTGCAAGTTATCTGCCCTCCTGCACCTCAGACAGACAGATCTCTGCATTAATCTGATGTTTCCACAGCCTAACAGGATGTGGTCACTTTAAGGCAGCCAAAAGTCTGCACTGCCACCCTCCTCCCTACTCCTGCTCTGCCTGCACAGCTGAGCAGCAGAGGCAGGGGAAGGGCTCGGCTCTGTTTTGCACTCCAAAGTCAGGTCTGCCGCTGTTATTTAAGCAGGATGATCACTCACAGATGGAGGGTTCAGTTGTTCCTAGACATGTGTTTGGCTCCTACCTCATGAGGAAAGCTAAAGTAAACACAGTCAGCATATTCCTTTGCAGCGTTTATTTGTCACTGTGGAGCACAGATGACAGAACTGATCAGAAGATATATTTGTTATCTCTAACCATTTCTAAAGATTTCAGGTACCTGGCATGGCTCTGGTCTCTACCTGTTGCCTATTCTCTAACAGCAGCATCTGAACATTCTGCTGAGTGCTCTTCCCCCTTGTGGGAGTCCGATCAGAGGGATGGAGAAGCATCATTGTGAGACTGCAGTGGGGGACACAAGCACAAACGTACAGAGCTGTGTGAATTTGAAACCAAAGGGCAAACTCCAGCCACAGCAGGAGACTGGCCAGTGAAACACCAGAGATGGAAACTAATTATTGCTGTCACATCTCCCCCTCCTGCACTGCACAGGATGACTGGGGGTGACAGGGGGGCAGTTGTCTCAGAAGATGCTTCAAGCTGCCTGGCATTGCCCTCTCAAGATCTTCTCCCACCTGTTTTAGTACAATTTTTTTTTTTCACAAGGCAAAATTTAATCTATTAATTTTTCCCAAGGGTGATTTTTTTTTAACTCATTAGGCTATTTTTCCTCCTAGATCTACTTGTTTAATATTTACATGGGACATGGGGGCAGAGGTAATCAAACAAAGTTAATCAATCCACTGATTAGGTCAAGAGGGGCAAAGAGGAGACCTTAGAAGCACCTCCTCTCACCCAGAGACAGGCCTCCTCTCATTTCAAATCCTTAAAAATTATAATTCTGCAGCCATGTAGTCAAATTCACAGAGAGGCTTAGACATATGATACAATTGGAAACTGTGAATTTAAAGCTGGAATTAGAATTGTTGCAGCCTTCTGCTGTGTTAACCAAAAAGGAATAAAAACTCCCTCATATGTTAAGGTGTTCTTACAGCTGGCCTTAGCTAGCACCTCTCTTGCAGATGTCCATGTAATTAGTAGTAGGTATTGAAAACAGGAGAGGAATTAAGGCAGATGACAACTAAACAAGCTAAACTGAGTCAACTCCTTTCTGGTTACACCAGTCTAGAAATGCATCTCTGCAAAAGAGAAAGATTTCACTGACAGTGGAAAGCACGAGTCTCACTTCAGTTCTTAAAGCAACGTGTTAGTGGGCTGTGCAACTGCATATCCATCTTTACAGTCCCTGACAAGAGACTGCAACAAAACTTTTAGCAATTTGTCACATAGCCCACTGCAAGAATCCAGGTAAGTCAGTAGAAAGACACGTGGATTTCCAGGGGCTTTGCACGAGGCTTCACATGATGCAAGGGGACAGGACAAGGGGAAGAAAAAGCCTGTGCTTTTTGCTGCCTTGTGTCACATAAAAAGGTCCAGAGAGATCTGTGTCATTTTGCTTTTTGGGTTTTTTACTTTTATCTCCTGTCCTTCTTTCCTGGGAAACACTTGGTCATCTGATTCTGTTTTAAGTTTTCAAACAGCCAAAAAACAATGCACAAAATATAAAAACAACCAAAAAGCTCCAATACACAACAAAAAAACCCCAATATATTAGACATGTCATCACACTGGGGAGCCACTGGCTTGGCTATGGAGTCTGAACTCTGTACCAAAATAGACGCTCCATACCAACTCATGCTATGGTACTGGAAAAAAAGGGGAAAAAGAACTGAGGGGGAAAAAAGGATGAGCAAAACCAGATTAGCAAGAGGAAAGCTGAGTATTTAAATTTTCTATTCTCGGCCCTATTCCATTTATGGGTACATAAAATATCTTAAATCTTCTGTGTCATTAATCTTCTAGGGGAAACATGGAGAGAAAGCAGAAGACATAAAAAAGTATGTTTAGGGCTTTTTTGTCCACAGTGTAAGTACACAGGAGTTTTAAAGTATTCAAATCCTACCCACTGCATGCCCCCAACTCAGGACAACAGTTTTTGGACTTTAAATCCAGTAACTTCCAGTGCTCACGGTCTGAAGTGATTCACCTGCTTTGAAGTACTGGGTTTTTTTAATATAAATCCTCATTTTCCACTGACTTGCATCTTGAAGTATGCCTGACCTTTAAAGAATTCAGTAAATGGTCTGCAGGGGGTGGCATTCCTGTTACATTGAAACATCCCATGTACACCTGTGAGTGCAACATCAGGTAATTGTATAAATTGTATTTATCTAATGAGTCACACTTATCAGAAAGATGTAACTGAGAGTTCAAATGGACACTACACCAACCTCTCTTTTCACACTCAGTTTACTTAACTAACCCATAGCAATTAGTTATTTATAATCCGTAGTTTTGAAGTATCTTTTTTTTACTTTCATCCTCAAGATAAAATTGATTGAACTGTTGCACTAATATAAAATGCCAAATTTTAATCTCAGTTGCATTGGGAAATCATCATTATTTTAATGTAGGAAGATTTTATGTCCTTGGTCTATTCACTTCACAGTACCTGCATAATCTTCATTTCTCTTTTTGGTATTAGGGATAGCCAATGGGACACCAATGGATGCATGCCAGCAATGTTGAAATCTATCACCTGAAACAGAATAATTTTGGAAAGAAACCACCAGGTAAATTGTCCAAGGTCACAGTCTTGAAAGTGAGGAGCACTGCACAAGCTAAATTAGATAGGAATCCATATTAGCCTCTTCTCAGCGTGCAGAAAGGAAGAAAGCACCTATGCCTGAGCTTCTGCCAGGACCTAAAGAGTCCAAGACCAGCTCTTAAGACCCAGGTAAGATTTGGGAATGTTCTGATAGCAAATTCCTTCCCCAAACCCAGCTATATTTTTCACAGGGCCCAAAAATGAGCAAAGGATTTCATCATCAGGTCACACAAAGGATGAAAACCCATTCCTGAAGTTGCATTTAATTAGAAGGAGTGTGGAAGCACACAGCAACTAACATGGGTTTTTTTCTGATGTTAAGGTTTAACTCATAATCCAAAGGGAGGAGCTTTTTCCCTTCCATCAGAGAAGTTATGTGCCTAAGAGCTCTGTGGGGAGAATGATGTGACAGAGGGTATCAGTAATGTTATTTTTGGAGGAATGCTGGGAGTCTGAATTAAGTTCAGATCTGCTGGATTCAAGCTAATGGAAACAAACCAGCCCAACAGCCTGTAGTCCATCTTGCTTTATGGTTAAATATAAAACATACTCTGTAGAACTATACACTCCCTTACAACAAGGGAACACCAGACTAGAACTTTGCAGAATGAAGATCTGTGAAGTAAACCAACTCAAATATCTGAATACACTAAAACAGAGATGAGAATTTATGATTTGTTTCCAGGAGAACAAAGAGTACATACACTATGGTATAAGCTCACCGCAAGTGAGTCGGATCATTACAGGCCATGCTGAAACTGATAAATGTCCAAACTCTTCCTAGAAGATAAATCAAACCCAGTCATTATGGACACTTTTGCTGGATGAATACTTGGAAACAGCAGAGAGCTAATATTCATGGTCGCAGGGCACAGCCTAGAAGCTTGTCTGCAGACTAAAGGGGTGATGGGGCTCAGCTCCACGTGTGTACAAAAGGCAGAAAGGCAGCAGAACAGCCAGCACAGCTCTGAAAATAAGCAGAAACACCAAGCTCTTTGGGGCACAGGAGCAGCAGGAGGGGCAGACTTGGAAAGGACTTT
This sequence comes from Oxyruncus cristatus, assembly GCA_013399855.1. Classification (NCBI taxonomy): domain Eukaryota; kingdom Metazoa; phylum Chordata; class Aves; order Passeriformes; family Cotingidae; genus Oxyruncus; species Oxyruncus cristatus. Next base: position 1,098,915 of record VXAY01002117.1, on the reverse strand, counting down.
GTTTTGCATTCAGAAACAAAACTCTCTACGCTCTCTTGCAAATTTAGAACATGATAATGTGTCATAGCTGATTCACAGGAGTTTCTTGTTCTTCTATCAGAAAATAATTCTGCCAACTCCAAATTTCATCCTGCCACTCATGCAAACAAAGAAAATAGTGTTTTGCTTTTAATGCTTCTAGTGCCTGGTCCAACTGCAGTTTGTATCCCAATACTTGGCCAACTGTATTAGCCCCAACACAGGCTGAGGAGGACAAAGTTCCTCCCCTGAAGGGCACAAACCTTTGGAACCTGAGGAACAAAGGAAATGCAGCAACACAGTTAACTTAGTTTAGTTTTACTAAATTTTACCTTACATGCTTTCTTACTGCTACAGGGACTTCCATTTACTGACTGAGTTCACTGGGGTTGGGGGTGATGGTGGTTCTTCAGATTCCACATTTTGAGATGTCTTATTCCCCATGCTCGCTACTTCCCAGCTAAAAACTGGGATTTGACTTTTCACAATGGTTTATACTGTAAGCCTGAGGGAGGAAAAAATCCATTTTTCTTTCTGTGCTTCAGTTAAAGAAGGAAATAAGTAACATGAGCCATGAAAGGACTTTGATCCAGAACTAGGGAATGTAAATGCTTTACAGATGCCAAATAAGGATGTTTCCAAAGAAAAAGAAAACAAAGAATTCTCTACCCCAACTCCTTTTCATTTCCAAACAAGGTAATGGAAGGAAAAATCTGCAAGGTTTTGATGGAAGTTCCATTTCTCCAAGAGGTTGTTCTGTTTTTAATAATCACCCACATTCATCAGAATAAACAACTGATTGTTTTGACAGGGGCTTATTGTGTTCCTGTGAGGGAAAAAATAATTTTTCTAGATCATGAGTGTCTCTTAAAACATTATCACAACTGGAGAGGAACAGGGCAGAGAGGCAGGAATCCATCCTTAACTGCCATGACCTTGGCAGAATTATGCTGACCTGCCTGCTGGCCATAGTGCCTGCACTCTGCACCTATGGAAGCCCCCAGCATGCACTGACATTGGCAAAGCCCTCACAGAAAGAGCCACAAATAGGAGGAGCCGGTGGTTGATTGTTTTTATTTGTGCTGGGTTTCCAGAGCCCATAATCTTGCTCTGATTTAAAAACATCAACATCAGTTCATCTTGCACGTTCTTTATCAAAACCCTGCCTCTGCAGGTAAGAACTGCTGAAAGTCATCAATAAATGAAAGAGATCCAGGATTTCCAACTAAACCCTACTTTCCCTCTAAGAAATGAGGATTGCACCCTCTATTTATGTGAGTTGGAACAAGGTATCTGAGAGGAAAGTTATGAATCCAAGATTGAGTACCTCTGTTGCAATCTATTTGATTCCCTTTTAAATGGATTTGTCTTTCACTGCAGAAGACTTTGAGAGCTCATACAAGGTGAATATGTGCTCTGTGTTCAAAAAAAATAATGTGAAGTACCCTTTATGTAAGCAGAATACAATAGTTACAGTTCTTTTGGCATTGTACATTCTTAAACACGTGCTTTGCACAATATTTTGACTTAGTAATGTATGGAGTAAATAATGCTCAGCACACGTGCCTGCTCCCCAGATAAAAATCTATGGATTCAACCCATATGGATGGGCCCTGCACTTGCATGAAGCCTCAAGCACATCTGTAAAATTCTGCATGAGTGCAGATGTCTTCCCTGATCCTCTCACAAGATCAGAAGATTGGGTCAATGGCTGTGCTCCAGATAATGTCACTATTAACATTTCCAGACATAATCACAGATACAGCTACAAGACTAAAGCAGGTCAGAAATGAGCTTCTAAGCTTATGGTACAGCTGCCTTTTTCCCCCCACCCCTAATTCCCTAAATCCCAGAGGACAGTGAGAATGAAAAAACACCTTGCTGGCAGAAAAACAGTGCCATAAAGCAGCCAGTGTTCAGATATGGGAGATTGATGTTGGAGTTCAAAAAATGTCAAACCTACATCTCTGGGGAATGGCAAGGTGAGAGTTCATCCTGGTTATTTCTCAAAGCAAAACTGTGTGAATATATCAGGAGATAACTTTTTTGATTCATACTTCACATTAAGAACAAATTTATGCTTGTATATAGTGCTAATGATTTAACAGTGCATTAACATCTTAACTCTGCTGTCCAGCCATGGCAGAATTAGTGACTACTTACAATAAATAACATCACAAATCATACTCCTATCACACAGCACTTCCTGGCAGGTTTTGCAGTTCCTTTAGCACAGGAAACATGTTTCAGTACAGCATTTCAGCGATTCCATGACTTTTTGTGTTGACTACGCAGGAAACCAGTTTTCCAAACAGTACGCTATGGATTCGAACCCACCGATGTGGAAGTGGGGAGGAGAACACGGTCAGGGAGGCAGGAAAAGCTGCGTCTGTATCACCAGGACACTCCCCGCTAACAGCAACATCTCGAACCAGTATGCCAAGTAGGGCAGACTGCCTTTAATCACCACGGTCTGCAATTCAGCGTGAGACTCCTTCCTAAGTCCCCCACGTCACACTGTTGATTTGCCAGCAGCTTAAGATAGCTGACAGCAGGCTGTACTCTCCCTTTCCAGCATCAGGACAGATGGCCTGAGTTCACTCCAGCAACTCAGTTTAGCCGCTATGAAAAAGGAAACACTAAGAAAGCATCCTTATCACAGCAGTGAGACACAGCCAAGCCCTGGAAAGGCAAGGGAACCTGCCTCCTGAAGGACAGAAAGCATTGTTCTGCCACAGTGAACAGCCTCAGCTGGGCTCCCAGAGGCTTCCTCCAGGCAGACTGCTGGGGAGAATTCGCACTCTAAACATGACTTGCAATAATTCACCCCAGACAGAAGTAAGTGGTTAAATTTTCAACAGCTACTAATGTTAGGTATTTCTTAGACTGTTGGAATATGAGAGAGAATAAAACGGATCCATCTGCTTCAATATCTCTGGAAGGAATAGGAGGGGACTGCAGGCATGGCTGGCCCAGCACCCCTGGCTGTGCACAGCCCAGGTGTTTGAGCCCAGGGAACAGTGTGGCCTTAAGTGACTCGCTCAGGGTTTAGAGTGGATTTAACAGCTCTGTCGTGCCTGGTCTCCTCCGAGGTCAGATCCTGACATTCAGTTCTGCAGGGCCTAAACTTAGTACTAAGCCCACTGTTTCCCAAGGATAAATGCCTTTTTTCCACAGATATATCCTGGTAAAAACTGGAGCTACAGGGTCAACCTTCATTGATACATCACAGTTAAAATGAAACAGAGATGTACCTACATGCAATGTGTACACAAAGTACAAGAGAACAGCAGATAAAATTCATAATTTGCATGCTAAGTAGATTTTTTGTCCTTGGAAGAAAGTAGTAAGTGTCCTCTGATTTACTGAAAGACCCCTTTGACTCCCCTCAGGATGGTTTCCAAGAACTAATATTGTGACTATTTCTGCTATCCAGAAAAGTTTATCAATAGAGACACTGAGCAAATCCTTTGGCAGAACAGGAAGTCCCAGTATCCACTACCATGCTTTAATCACTATGCACTGCTCCTTCTTTACACCCACACTTGCCCAGTTTTAAGCATGTAAATCAAACTTTTGACAAGACAACACACAAGGTGTACCAGACAGTTCCATATTTAGCCCTAAATTAAAAGAGCAAAGCAAAACTGTTTGCTTGATAAGACCCTTATTCTACACAACACTGTTACTAGACAGTATTCTACACAACACTAGACCTTAACTCTCCATCCTCAGGAAATATATTCTGGGGTAAACAAGAAAGGACTTGAGCTAAACATAGTGGTAGCAGGTACTTGATTAGGATACCTGGAGTTTTATTTTGGCTTTAAGCCATGTAAAATGGATGGGACATAACAAGAAAACGATCCAGTTAAAGAGGAAAACCATATGAGTAAAACAACATAAAAATTCAACAGATGAAACATGTCTGTAATAAAACATTAAATGTAATTGCTCATCAGTTGGGGTGTTAAGAGAGGAACTGAGCAGGGTTGAGCACTACTACTTTTGTTAATCAGTAGCAAGAGCCCACATTCTTGAAATAGGGGACAATAAATAAAATGATTGCTTGTGGAGAGATGATTTGCAAGCAGTGGTAACAGAAGTATTACAATCAGATGCACATTAACTCCTTTGGGAGGAAAAATTACAATCCACAACAGCAAAACTCCAGAGGTAGGTAACGAGGAGGCACCAAAAGGAAGCAAGAACAGAGGCAAAACCTTTAACAGATGTGTCAGGAAGTTCTTTGATACCCAAACTGCACAAGAATTCTCAAAACATCTCCCAGATGGCAGTATCTGTATCACACAGGCATCCTTCCAAGGAGCGCCAGCAAGGATCCTTACTGGAGGCCTCTTTGCTGACATTGAAGAATTCTTTGTAAGCCTCCCTTGGAAAATGATTAAAAATAAGAAAATGGATGCAATCCAAGCAGCTAGTGATACATGCTGAAATTCAAATGTGGTGGTGTTTTGGTTTGGTTTTGTCTTTTTTCTTTACAACACTGCATATCCTATGCTACATGAAAAATAAGATCTTTGAAGGGTGGATGACTGTGGTACACGGCATTACAACTGCACGAAGGAAGCAGAGCTGGCAGCTGACATGAACAGCAGACTTGCTTTTCTAACACCAACAGAATAATCAAAGTATGAAAACATGATAGCTCCAAGAAATTCGTACTGCAGGTCTGTCTCCAGCAACTGAAATGCCCAAAAGCTACCTCGACACAAAGAAGCAAAGAAAGAAACTGTATCTGGTCATAGGGGAAAAAACAAGCTGCACCCAGGAGCATATATGTATTTTTTTAACTTGCATGTGGGCAGGTAAATATATATTAATATGGGAAGATAGGAGAATAACTGGAAAGTTATTCCCATCTTCAGACGGTGAGTCAGAGAAAGATCTTAATATACATAAACCATGCGAATGCTTATGCAACTACTAACTGTAACTTCTACAAATAGTAAGCAAATGATATGCATGACAGCATTTAATAATAAAACATCTTTGTCTCTGTAAACTCCACAGAAATGTCCCACTAAAATCTTACACACAACACAGGAAAATCAAAAAACCATAGAGTGGTGATGACTATCAGGGAAACACACTGGACAAAGACAGACCTGCTCATTAAACTCACCAAGTCAAGAAGCCCATTTGCCTCCTTAAGAGAATAACAGCGTCAGCAAAAAGCTTAGGAAAATAAGGTTGATGCAGGAATCTTGGCTAGTTGCTGTCCCAGGCCTATCACACTCTGTGTAGAGAAGGCAGAAAATTTTAAACATCTTCCGGAAGCACGGAATAACCACAGACAAGAAAAACAGTCCTTGGAACTACCTAATTAAGATACACCAGGCTTTGAATCAACCACTTGAAGAAAAGTATACTTTACCCTAACATCAACAAGTTGCAGAACATGTCTAACAACGCCTTAGTTTGTACAGGCAAAACCACCCATATCAACAGGCACCTCAAGCCTCACTTTAGATACTAAGCAGGAAGCCCAGTTTCTAGGACGAAAATGCTGCAAGAGAAAGAGAAGCTTTTCAGTGACCACCTGAGAGTGCTCTTTGAGTCACAACATGTGAGTGACTCTCTTGCCACAGAAAAGCAAGTGGCAAAAAGGGCTGTACTGCATTCCAACGCTCTTCTCCAGCATCACTTGGGCAAACAGTGATGCTGTGGGCTGTGATCCAGTGATCCAGCCTCCTTTCTCCTGCAGGAGACTCCAGCTGCAATACAGAGTTTTGAGTTTTCCAGGGCAGAATTTGGAGCTCTAATGGCAATTGCAACTGTACTGCTGTGTGGGTAACAAAATGATCCCACAGCTTGCCACTAGGAAGTCTTGTTCAGCATTTTCAAGAGAACCAAACCAAGCTGATTTCCAAAATGCGCTGTCTCTAGTTCCCTAAGATTTAAATGAAACCTGTACCTGAAAAAATTGTAATTGTATTAAAAATTATGACTTGTCATTTTATTTTGCAGATGCCTTATGCCAATTTTAAGTTACCATGGTTACACCTTTTACAGTAAATATAACACTAAACAGGAGGGAATGAGAAACAATTCTGCCCTTGATTTGATTTTTTTTTTTTGTATCAGGTTGTTTGTGGGTTTTATGAACTGATGAAAGCTGGAGAGGAAGTGTTAAGCTGCAGGAGGAATTTTTTACAAAGGCATGGAGTGATAGGAAAATGGGGAATGGCTTTAAACTGAAAGAGGGCACCTATGAGGGGGGTGACACACTGGAACAAGTTGCCCAGAGAAGATGTGAATGCCCAGTCCCTGAAAGCGTTCAAGGCCAGGTTGGGTGGAGCTTTGATCAACCTGGTCTAGACCAGGGGTGTTGGAACTGGATGATTGTTAAGGTCCCTTCCAACCCAAACCATTCTACGATTCTATGAAGATTGGTAGTATCCTGTAACTGGTAGTAGTATTACAGCAACATTAACACTAATATTTGTGTGTAGATGAATGTCTAATATATTGGAGAGAAAAAACTGCCTGCTCTCACTATTATGTACTTTCCAATCTTGTCAAAATAAACTTAGAGCCTAGTGTTACAGAAATCTTTAGCTCTCTCTCAGCAGGGTTTTTAAGAGCAATCTACACATCATTGTGCTAGGTCTGTGAAAATACAAGATACACATACATAAACATCTGCAAAGTAATGTAGAGAATAATTAAATGATTTTATGTACATTTAACCTATTTTTATTAAGTGAGGAAACAGCCTTTTTTGAAAGTCATTTTTTTGGTCTTAAAAATTGAAACTCAAGCCACCTGGTTTTCATTTCCTGCCATATTCCTTCTGTCTCAGCTGCATACTGTGCTAAAAACAAAGGCTCCATTCTTTAATTGTGAATATCAAGACGCCTTTAACCTTCGTTCTGTTGTTAGTGCCTTGGAATGTAAAAAAGTTAATATACAATATCCTCTTTTATTAGCTAAAATAATAAATGGCCAGTTCCACTCCTTTTATCAGCTGGGCTCAAGATCTGCAGACCCTTGGAGACTTAGCGTTCAACAGAGACAAATACGTATGGCTTTCAAAGCAAAAATCACTGTATCTGAACACAGTTCTGTTCTACTGTTTTGGGTGACAGGCAGGGATTGAAGGTCACTGTTTCTAAAGTTACCTAAGAAAAGTCTAGAAATAAGTCACCTCAGACCCTTGTCACCCTACGGTGGTTAACAGCTGTCACAGCTGGTCTCAATCAAAAGCCAGCAAAGAACAACAAAGGGCAAGCCTAGTCCCCAGGCTTGGATCATGTGGGGCTTTAACATAAAGAAACTGGTTCAGAGCATTAGAACCAGCGAAAGCTGGCCTTCAGTGAGAAACACAAGCCCTCAGAGGAAACGGGGCAGGAGGGGGACAACTTGTACAATAAATTGAATAAATTTATTAGCCAGCTCAGTGCAGAAGATGACTGCTAACAGAACAAAGAAACTATCAAGGTGACCAAAAGGTCTCCTATGTGTGAAAGGAACAGGAGATTGAGAGTGAAGAAACAAATGTATGTAGATTCCGGAGATCTTAAAAACAAGCAAGCAAACAACCAACATCTCTTTTCACCAAGAAAGCAAGCTTTCAGAAAACCTGAAATTCTAATTATGCACACTATCGAGAGGGACACAGTAATTGACTTGAGACCCATCTGACACGGTCTTGGAATAAATGGATCGAGTTCATTAATTTACTCCCTCCTCATTTATTCACAATTCCTAAAACATTTATTGCTGTCTAGCCTGCAAATAAGACAGCTTATTCATAACTTGCAAAGCATTTGGTCTGGGGCTTCTGTCAGGAGTGGCTGCGAGTAACTGGATAAGGAAGAGGCACTCCTTACCCAGTGGTGTGCTGGATCTCTTACCCAGACTTCTGGGCAGCCTTGACAAGCCCTACAATGGTTTCAAGAGGTAGAGCTGGGAGGGCAGTGCAGAGAGGCTACAGTTTAAACCACCCGGGGCAGAGGACAGCCAGCACTGGAGGCCAGGGCGAGCAGAAGTTTCAGTTACTACTGGTGAGACTCAAGACTCTCCAGCATATGGCATCACACTGATGTACGAATTTATACTCTGGGTCACAGAGAGTCCCACATTTACCTCTTCCATTTTTATTACACTGACAAGGAGTGCGATTTTGCAGTCGGTTCGCAGATGTACATTCAATAACAGGCAATCACTTTACTTGCATATCAACACTTCCCACATTTAGTGAAGGACCACAAATTTGAAAGCTGTTTCCCAGCCCACCCCAGTCTATTAGTAATGAGGGTATCCATTACAGCAGCTTAAACTGAGGAAAAATATGTTGCTTAGCTTGGAGAAAAACATGTAGAATAATCAGTGTGATGCAACACTGGCTGAAACTTGATTTCACAATAGTCATTGCACCAAAAGGTTTAAGAAAGTGGTCTTGAGAGACAGACTTGTGAAAAGTAACCAAAACAAAAAAAACTTGTACCATGTAATCTCTGGGAGTCACATGGATGTAAAACTGATAAGGAAAACACTTGGGTCTGGTTTGCCTGCAAAGCTGGTGAACAGAAAGTATGCCACAGTGATGATAAACACTCCTAATGTCTCCTAGCATTTATTGTTATGACCATTCTGTTTATTACAACCATACCAACTTCCAACCTTCCTTAACATACTAGAAGCTACTTCACAATCAACCATTTCTCAGAGAGCAGAACTACTTCATTAAAAAGAACAAAACATTGAAAGTCTGTTTAGCTAATTTTTGAGGACTTACGTGAGATTTTACTTAAGTATCATCAGATTCATACTTTGCTGCACAACTCTCTGAAATTCTGTCCAACAATCTCAAAACCTTATGCTGGGTATCAAACTTCTGCTCTTGTGAAAACAACTGCCACTCCTCAAGTTGTCTCAGGGTCTCTGAAAAAAGGTAAATTAAAATTGCCTGTAACAACAATTGCCAATGCATTCGGGGTTACTTGCAAGCCTTTGTTAATGAATTTGAACTCATCAACCCTGCCTCAAGCAGCAGGTCAGGCTTGAAGTTCTACTGTGCTTGGAAATAAGCTTTCCAATGTTCCCTCTGGAGGTACATAGAAAAGAGCATTGCAAAATGTAGCATTTTGGTAACCTGACACTCCTGTTTCCTTGTCTGGACAGGAACACTTCACAAAAGCCCTCTAATTCCTACAATGACTCCACCATGGGATCAAGACACTGAATGTAAAAAGCTACTGAACACGCTCCATCTTTATTTTGCTTGGCAGAGGAGCAGCCCAGGACTGGGCAAGAAAGACCAGAATCAACCTTGCCAGTGCAGCTACACATGCACACTGTACTCCCCTAGTATTTTCCAAAAGAATTTAGAATTTGGCAGCTATACTCTTCAAAACCTCCCTGTGCCTGGTACACTCCAGGCTGAGCAGCAGAATCAGAGTGAGAATTTTCCAGCAGTGACTGATTATCCACACAACCAGGAACCCCTGAAGTTGCAAGTGCAACAAAGAGGCCGGGAGAGTCTCTTGCAGTGCTCTCACTGCCACCACAGCCCCTGTGCCAAGACGTGCAGGGTGAAATGAAGTCTGACCCTGACACAGGGGGAAGTGGGTGGCTTCTGGTGCAGAGGAGAGGTGAGAGATGCAGATTAGACGGATGCCATGGAAAAGTGAGGCCTAAGCAAAATGGGTACAACTGGATCAGAATAGTAAGAGTGAAGGAGGCATAGGTGCATGAAATCATACCAGAAGACACACAGAAGTATAAAAGCAAGAAAGTGAAACTCCACATAAAATTGAGAAAACATTAGAGCCTTATCTTCAGCTGCTCTCAGAAGGAAGCTCAGACAAAAAAAAAAAAAATTCTCTCAAACTTTTAAGATTAGTGTGCCTTAAGGATAACTGCTAGCCCTGGCTAATTTTATCTCTTTTAGCTCAAGCTGCAGACGGGCACAGGGCAGGCTTTGATGGAGAAGTTTAGATTGTAAGGAAATGTAGATATAGACAAACGTTGCATCCTTTTTTCCACTAAAAAGGGCAAACAAAAAAAATTACCTACAACCAAAAACCACATTAAATTGTAAAATTAAATATTCCAAACCAGGAAAAGCCGAAGGCAGTATTGCTTACTGCAGTATGGCTTACACTCTCCTAATACACTGCCCCTTTCCAAATGCATAATTGTAATTGATTTTAGAAAATATATTAAAAAAAAAAACTACATACCTCTTTCTTTTTCCTGTAGGTCCCTCCACTTCTTCCTGTATATCAGATGAGCCTGTTCAGAAGAACTGGCCGTCAGTGAAGTTTTTGCCCACGGTTTCTTTTGCCAGTCACTGATAAAGCTAGAAGCTGTACCCAGAAAGGGGATTGGAGGGCAACTGGAAAGGCTCTTCGTTCCTTTTACAAGGAAACCTGAATTAGGAAGTTGAAGGACTCTCTGGGTATTCAGATTTTATGCTTGTACCTGCACTTACTGAACATCACACAAACTCTGTAGCACAGTAAATTCTCAGTTGCCAAGCCACTGTGTTGCCTCCCATTTTACAAACAAGCAGCAAAACAGATCTTTTGTTCACTTTGCCTAGTTTCCTGCATTAATGGCACAATTAATTATCCATTAATGGAACTTAAATAGTAGCAGCCCAATCTTTCCGTTCATTTAAACTTTGTCTTTTGCTGTCCAGAACCAGAAATCTGTAGGTGAGCACCAGCCATCACCTTAGATTAAAACTTCCTCATTCATTAACGACTAAAAAGTTTGTCCTGGAAAAGAAACATATTTGTCTACAGAGGGACAGATATCATATCTAGATAGTTACTTATTTCCCCCCCATTTTTTTCCCATCAGGAGGAACAATGGAAGTCAGCATTCTTAGATACCACTAATTAATCTTCCTGTGCTAAAACTCAGTGTGGTTGCTAAACAACAAAGGCAAATCCTTTAAGAGCTGCTGGTGGCTCCTAGAAAGTCACATAAAGCACTCTGTGACCCACAGATGGCCTCTTCAGGTTGGAGTTCCACAGATCCACAAGAGTCTTGAGAAGGATGAAAAGGCTCACTGATGACACTGTGTATGAAGAACTGCTGTTTCAAACCCCAATTTCATACCAGATACTTGGGATAGCAAAAAGACCAAAGATGAACACCACAGTTTTATGCACAATTCTTCTTCGTTGAAGAGCTCTCCTTCCCCTTTCCCTTTCTCAGGAAAGAAAAACAGATTCTATCTTCCTCAAAAAGATTTATGGAAATGCTTTGGAGAATTAAAAGAGATCAGCTTGGGGACAAAAAAAAACAAAAACAAAAAACAAACCAAGCACAATTTCAAGTTGCTCCCCTCCACCTTATCTTTTTAGTTTAAATTGTTTATAACAAATTTGCTGAGATGCATCTTTAAGTCACGAGCCATCCTCAATTCCTACCTGTTTCAGAGCTTTCTTTTGGCCAGTCTCTCAAAACTCAGTGGGGTTTTTTTCAGCCCTCCTCCCTCTCTATTGGCACTTAGGTTCTATCTTGCCCAACTCCTGAAGCAATGAAGATGACGGGCCATCTGTAACACAGACACTACTGTTCAGTGACAAAGCACTAGGAACAGACTAGAATGTGCATGTTACTTTCCAAGGGAACAGTTCAGCAAAATAAAGACTTCAAGAAGTTCCAGCTGTTTTCACTTAAAATTTAGAATAGAGCTCACTGCTAAATGAAGTCCTTTTTCCTTTCCTAAAAAATTAGTACCTTCATTAACAAAAGGATCCCAAGTCCCTACAAAAAAAGTCAGGCCTTGAAAGGAAGGGTGGAATTTTCTTATACGCTGAACAGCCGGGAGAACTCAGCTAATGCTGCACTGAACTTGATAAGATGGAAATGAATCACTCAGCTTGAATGAAGGACTCACAAAACACCACGCCTGACGGGCAGCTGCTACCTTCTGTAGTATCACAAACGTGTGATAATACATAACTACTACCAGAATGATTTAACCTTGTGTTTTAAGTGCTTTACTGTCACGTAGCAAGACCTTTTCCTTTGTAGTATGCGCACAAAAGGCAAAAAGCGAAAGAAAACAGAATGCTTTTCTTAGAAATTGCCTCACTAAGGTGCTGGGGACACAACTTTCCTAAAGCTTTAACAGGATCATAGCACGGCCTGTGAATATTTGGCTTTTCATACAGCCATAAATGCTAAAAAAGACAGAATGTGATCAATGTGTGATTTTCACAACTGATTTAACACATGCCATACACAATAAAACTGCTTAACTTCTGCAAGTTTGCCAAGCTAATCCATGCCCACCTTCATACTGCAGATGAAGCAGTATCAACAAGCAATTAAACACTACTTTTTCCATGAGAATAAACTGCTACTACTACAACCATCAGCCAGGCTGCAGCTACATTACTCTATGACAAAGAGACACACATTAACTACAGTTGGTACATTTTTCTTATTTATTCAAAAGCTAGTGAATGACAAAAAGGGTTAAAATGTTTTATACCACCTATTTATTACATGAACAAATACTTAATCCAAAGGGCCTCATTTTACAAGCCCCTCTGTCCAAAAACCACACACAAATTAGTTTTTATACACAAATGTTTATTTCTCAAATAAACTTGCCCTTTAAACACAAGGAATGAAATCTAAAACTTCAGAAAGATGGATCCAAAATGAAATCCCTCCAGTACATTGTAATCACTGTTTTGTTGGTCACTACTGGCTTTAACTGTTTAACATCAAAAAACAAGGACATATTTAAAAAATCATGCTACTGGATACCTAGCTCTGCCTCTGACCAGCCCTACGCTGATCTCCAAATTTTAAAATTTTACATCGTCAAATCTGAAGCATTTAATTGAACAACAGCTGTGCATTAAACACAAACAACTGAACAAGAAGATTATAAGATGTAATCAAGTTCATAACGAATATAGGTGTTCTTTTCATCGTTATAGATCCTCGGATAATGTGCTATCAGAGCATCCTGTGAGCCGATGTAGATCGAATTATAGATCTTCCAATAAACGTCTCTGACTTTTCTGGCAGGGTGAAACAAACCCTGAAAAACAGAATGGAACAAAATTTGAACTTAAGGTCCCAATGTCTTTCATTGAATTTAATCAAGCGTTGCAAAATAAGCACTTAATAAAGGGGCAGAATGCAAAAGCTCCAGGAAAAGGACAGCTCTATATAATGGAACATACAAGTAGTACTTGCAAAAATAAACACTGCAAGAGACTCCTCACCTTCCTCACTCAGGATCTTTATGCTGAGGTCCCCACTCTGAAATTTCTTATCTGCAAATACCTAATAAAATGCTGTCACACCTTCTCTACATCGATCTGCATTACACTAATCCTTGCTCCCCATCTGTCAGGTGAATTGAGGTTCTGCACCCAACACAGCAAGAACTGTTACATGCAATTACACAGAAAAGGAACCTTCAGATTTTACCTGCACGTACCAGTCAGTTCATCTTCTGTAGATGTGTATCGACCTAATAGTATAAATTCTAATCAAAGCATTGTTTCCTAGTGCTTCACTCTTACAGTTTTAGATGTCTTACTGCTTTTCTTGGCTAACAACAAATCATACTGACTTAATATTAAGCCAGTATGTTTATTTATCTCACTGGTTACTTGTTCTCTTGAGCCCTTACATGGTTAATTTATTCCCCAGTCATTGGTTCACGTACTCAGAATTTGTAAGATGCTTCCAATTTACAAACCTAAGTGCGAGGCTATTTTAGTCAACTTATATTCTAGGTCATCTGCTATTTCCACACAAGTTCTGCAATGTAATCAGCTATCACACTATAACAAAATCTCTGTTTATTGCATATGTCAGTTATTCACATCCTTAGTACAGAATGCCATGTTTAAAGAGAACTTTAAAGAGACAAAAAGCCACAGATTTTCTTTGCTGGAAATCATCTTTACTTGTCAGGCAAGGACTTTTCAGGAGCCAAAAAAGTCAACTGCTGTCTCTGCTACCCCAGCACACCCAGGCACATACCTGTAAACAGTACTGCAACATTCTGCAGGGACCAATAGCAACTCTGAGGCCCTCCAGAGCCCCCATGACTGCCTGAATGACGTGAGGAGAGGTTTCAAACACGTTGGGCCACACATAATTTAACAAATGATTAAGAGAATCTTCACAGCCGAACCCATAAACACCAAGAGACATGTGCTGCACCACAGCACTGGCTGTTTGTCTGTGCACAAGATCCCTGCCAAGAGAACAATGGTTTATTAACAAACTATACTTAGAAGGAACATGGTTGGACAGGCACAGCATTTCTTTTCAATAACACTTCTTTTAAAAGCACTAATCACACCTTTATCCCACACTTACTGACAGTAAGAGGCAGAGTACCAAAAATCAGTGAAGTAAAAAAAGATGGGGAATTTTCAGACAAATTAATCCACACTAATTCCACAGCAAAAGCACCAACAACATAAATTATCAAAAGCAGTTTTAATGTAAGAAATCTTGACTTATTTAAGACACTTGTACCACTGTAATTTTCAAAAGTATTAATAAAATTGGAGCATATAATCTGAATTATTTGCAAATAACAGCTTGCCAACTATGCTGGTCACTTAAAACCTTAAGCAAACAAGGATAACATGTATACTTACTCCTGTTAAGAACCAGCTATATACTTGAAATATGATTATGTCTAAGTACCATCGAAGAAGTCTACTCACCTGTCCATTAAAGCATCTTCAAGCAGTGGTGTAACAGCATAAATGTAATCTTTTCCCATCTCTCCAATGTATTCAAACAGGAAAGAAAGAGATTTTAACACACCATTCTGGACATTCAGCTCTGGAACTCTGTATTCATTCATGAGTGCAGGCAGCACTGTGAAAGGTGAGCATGTTTCAGCCACAATAGCAATTGCTACTGTAGTACATACTCTGTTCTGCCTTTCCTGTACTTTCAGGTTATTTAGCAGTGTCGCCAATACATCGTGAGGTCTGAAAGAGAGAACATGGGCATCCATGTCAATAGATTCAGCGAGGATTTGGACCCAGTAGGTTGAGTTTCAAACTGCAAGTGGCAGAGAAGCGTGGTTTAGCCCTTAGAGAATGTTTAGAGAACATTTAGGGAATTTGGGAAACAACATAAACCACTAAACTCAAACAGCTGAAGCAATTTTTTTCCATAACCAACATGTTTTACTTTCCCTAGACTTAGGTTTTTCTGTTTTGCCTCATGCAAACTCTGAAGGGTAGCACAGCATCCCAACTATTACTCTGATCCCACAGGCAATTACAAACTTGTACAAAACCATACACATTGACAGAGACGGGTTATGTCTGCACAGATATGTAGTTACAGTTGCTTGCTGTATCTGCTTTAAGTAGTATGTCACTTAAAGTATACGCACAAAGATAGGAACTGTGCTTCATTCTACAATTTGCTGACTTGCAGTATCACCTTAGTGGCAAAAAATCCTTTGCAAATCAACAGAAGTATTGATTTGGGGAAAAAAAAAAAAAACAACAAAATAAGAAAGAATATTTTAAAAAGAGTTTATGAAATAATACAAAGAGGGTCTGAATGCATAACATAATACCAAAAATTCACAAGACAAATAGCTTTTACTAACAAATTACACTCAAACATTGCTAGTCTATACATTTTGTTCAGAAGCACAGCATCCTACGATAATGAAGAGTAAGTGGCTGTATTCCTCTACAAAATGAGTAAAACCAAGTCTGCACATCTAAAATGTAGAGAAGTTGGATTATTTCTCAGGAGAAAACTGCCAATCATCACTATGTTTGGTAACTGGGCATAGAAGTGGGTAAGCATTAAACCAACTTACCCAATAGCTTTGGCAATATAACCAAAGGTGTTCACTGTGGCTCTTCTGATAGCTTTCTTGTGAGCTTTTAGTAACTCAAGCAGTTCAAAGCAGATCCTCATCCATTCTCTTGCAGAAACATACTCTGCACCTCTGAAAGCAAATAAAGTGAGTTACCTCTTCAGTGATGTCAGAACTTTTAAAATAAAACCACGTAACTTGCAGCACCTATTCATTTGCTATCAGAGGGATACTGTTTAACCATTTTGTTAATTAGGTATCTGCCAACATTAGACCTTCTGCAGCCAAGGGTGTACTCAAAATTTATTATATTGTGTGCATTCAAAGTGGACATAAGTTTGCATAAGTGGACAACATAACTCTTGTGAAGTGTATAATTATAACATGCTCAACAAACCATCTGCTAAATATCCCATCTCAAGTTTTATGTACAACTTCAGAAATATCAAGAGATATGAGAATACCCAGATGCCAAATCCAGTACTCAGCTGGAGCTTTTGCTGCAACAGTTGCCCACACAGAGGGAGAGGTATTTCATCATTACTTAACTTACCTGTCTGCAATGCGCCCAACGAGATCAATACAATTTTCCTGCACTTTCTCATGCCTGTTCTTCAAAATAGGTGTGAGACGTGGCAGCAGATCTTTGATGGGTGGCGTCATCTTGTGCATACCTGTTGAATTCCGAGAGGCACATTTAGTTTTATAATGCCTGTTCATTTTTCCCTTGAACAGCCATGTAATGAACACAAAAACATACCTATAACGTTCACAATAGCCTTAAGCGCTCCGAGAATGCTGCCCAGTACTTCAGGATATTCTTCACCCAGGTACTCATACAAAACAACACCCAAGTGTCCCATCAGTTTTTCCTGCAGCCAAGTAAAAAGATTAGAAGTTAATTCTCTCCCCTCTCATTACTGTGACATGTTAGAGCAAATTTTGTAGGAGAAGTCCATACAATACCTCTTGACAAGTCTTCATGACCACTGCAGTACGAGAGATCAGGTCAGCAGCCTGCTGCCTGACTTTAGCTGATTTGTTGTTCAAACGCCACAAAACTGTACCACAGATCTGTGGCAAGTAGGGTTTAACTCTTTTGCCAAGAGCATTAACCACTGTGCCAAAACCATTCAGCATCACAGAATCCTGAGTGTAAAAAACAACAAAGGAAAATCAGACCAACAGCAACATTACATTTGAACTAAAGTTGACGCCATCTAAAATTGCCATTAAAGTGCTAACACGCCAGAGATTGCTTCTGGATTTCATTGATTAGAGCAGTGACATCTAAAGAGTGATTCTAAAAAAATCTACCTTAGAAGCATATATTTCTGTATTGCTAACAGTCTTACAACTGAAGTAAAGCACACACTTGAACACCCTGGGCCATACCTCTGTTGTCTGTTCCTGAAAGGCGTACAAGATACCATCAATAAGTTGTTCTTCCAGTTTATGATCGATGTCTGCTGCCCCCAGATTTCCCATTATCTTCTCAATTGTTTCCATGACCATTTTTCTGTACTGCTCAGCCTCATCCTTCAGATCATCCACAATTCTGGAAATAATTTCTGCTGCTCCCACTTTGTTTGCCAGCTCCACAGTTGTATCAACCAACTGAAATACACAAATGTTAGGTAAGCAGGCATTGTTAAAATCTACTTTCTCCATCTGGAAAATAACTTCCCTTGTCTGAAGAGAAACAGTATTATGCACATTAAGTCCATTACAAACAACTGTTTGTACCTTTAGAAATCATCCAATGTTTTTAACACAAATGGGGCAACCTACCCCACATTACAACTGATGTGCACTCATACACACAGATGTAAAATGTCTTGATCAACTCCTAAGAGCCTGAGAGCCTTCTTTGCTACACAACTTCTAAATCACTAGTACAAACAAAAATCAGTTTCAGGACACACACAAAATTAAGCATCCAGCCTGAATAAACATTCTAATATGAATTTTATTCTACTGTAAATAATTTTCCAACTAAAAAAAAAACAAACACCAAAAATACCTGTCTGTAATTCCTTCTGTCCAATGCCATTCTGTGCTGCCAGAAGTGTTTGAAAAAAGGTGGCAAGATTTCTGTTTTAATGTAGTTTGCTTCAACACCATCCGTACCACAACACTGCTTTACCACCTGGCAGGAAACAAAAATCCAACAATTTTAATTCTCTAGGGTGTGGGGTTTGGGGTGGAGTTTTTTTATTTGGTTGGTTCGGAGTTGGGGGTTTTTTGTTTAATTTTAGGAAAAGGAAATACATATATAATCAATATGATGGTTCAGCATTAATTTTGACATACCTTCAACACAATTTTTTTCATCTCTTCATCAGGAGACTGGAACTCTCTGATAAGGATTAGCATGACTTCTCTGGTATAATAGTTTGCATACTCAGCATCCATGAGTGGAATCAGGTAACCAATAGCCTTCAAAAAGGCAGCCAAACCCTATTTAAAGGCAGAAATACGTCTCTAATTAGTTAAAGAGGATACACATCCATCTCAGTTCCAGCTACAGGAAGTGTTTTAGACATACCTTTCCTCTGTGTTGACGGATACCCTTCCACAAAGGCTTCAGAACAGAATCAAATGACTCAATTCCGTAGGGAGTAGCTGCCTCAGCCAAAGCAGCAATGGCCAAAGCACTGATGGTGCGAACTTTCTGCTGCTCATCCACCAGCCCTGCAAGAGAGTAGTGTTTAGTGGCACTTCTTGTCCTTGTTGTGTCTTAAGTTCAAAACAGCAAAAACAGAGGGTCAGTTTAAGAGGAATTTATTTATTTTCAGGAATATTGAAGCACTATTCCTCTTCCAAAGTCAGTTGAAATGCTTCTCAGTGTCAGAACAAGAACAAAATCAGGACTTTACCATAACTGCCTTACTGAGGGTATGAAAAAGTTTCCAGATATAAAGTGAGTACAAAAAATTTGGCCTGGAAAAGCAGAACTTACCATGTTCAATAATTTCAACCAAGCTCCTGAGATGAGGCAAGATAGCACAACCCATAAGAATAGCAATCTGCTGCACAATCTTGATGCCAGTGTGCCTAGCCTGCCAGGATTTTTTGCTTTTACAGACAGCCTTCAAGAAAGGTAACAGAGAAGGAATGCCCAGAGCAGAGGCAACGACAGCAAAGGCTCGAGCTGTTGTATTTCGGACATATTCATCCATGTTATCGATATCAGGTCGCATTGTGGAGATCATTGTTGCCAAACCAGCAGCCTGAAGTAAAAAACAGGGAACATACCAATTGCATTTATGAACAGCACAGTTAATTCATCTGCCACACCTACAAACATGCAGCTATATGTGAGCTAAATCAGTGCTTCAAAGAAGGATGGAATATTACCTTAGCCAAGTTTGAAATAATTTCTCTGCCTTCCACTCTAGCATAGTAGTCTTCATCAATCAGCAGTGGTTCAATGACAACAAGGATCTGAAAAGATGAACAAATTAATATTGCCCTTCATTAAAACTTTTAGTAGTATGTCTGGCCCTACTAGAGTTCATGAAACAAAGATGATTCCGTGGATCCAAGCTTAAAACTTTATTACGATCAGAAAAAAAAATAAATCTGTAGTTTTTACAGCTTTTTGTCTCTAAAGGACCTGGTCCAGAGATACTGCCTAGATCAGGTTAAGATCCCCTTCCCACCTCCAATATAATATATATCATATTTACATCATGCCTTAATACTATAAAGCCCACACTTCAATCACACTATAAAAACTTAAAGTTTGGCTTAAGAAACATGAAAGCCAATTATGTTAAAAAACCACGGTATCATCCTCTTCCAATACGCACACAAAATGCAGAAAAGGCAAATCAGAATGAAATACTAAACTGCAACAGACCTTGTGTACATATGGTCGGACCAAGTCATCCAATTTGTAAAGAATTCTGTCGATGACTTTGACAAGTAAGTGACGCTCTTGATCTTCAAGTGTTGGTGACATCAGCAAAGGCAGAATCTGATTGAACAACGGTCCTGCTCCAAATTCCCGAGCTTTATCAGTGATTTGTCGCAATGCAGCCTAAACAAAACCAAAAAGCCTACCAGTTAAACTAAGGAAACAATGATGAACAATTATAACACAGATACTAACCAAGTTAAAATGTAACTCACTGTAACCACAGCCTTAAAAATACCCCTACCACAGCAAAACTCTACTTCAAACCAAATTTATGCTGATCTGTTTAAACACAAACGTGTGATGACAAACACTGTGTGGCTGGCTCCTAGGTGCTCAGTTTTCAAGAAAAGTATGCTTCTGGTCTCATATTGACTCCATCTGAAAATCAGCTTCACAGCACTTACTTGCTTGGTGCTATGGTAAATTTAGAGCAAACCTGTGCAGAAAGGACTGGTACTGTGTTGCCTAATGTTTAAGGCCAAAACTTAACTAAGACCTACACTGCTAATTTCAGTGTAGGAAGTAAAATCCAGAAAATTACAAAGCGCTGTCAGCAAAAAGAACTATAAATCTAGTGTTGTGGGTTCTTTGAGTTATAATTGTTAAAAAAAAAAATCTGTTCAAGCCATAAAACGTTTAGTGACTGACATTACTGTAGAAAGAGCAGCAATACTAAACTACACTGAATGACAAACAAAAAGCTACAGAGATACAGAAGAAAGCACTAAACAGATGTGCTGTTTTGGCTGGGACAGAGTTAATTCTCCTCACAGTTACTGAGGATGAGGCTCATAGGATGAGGCTGTGGTTTGGATTTGTGCTGCAAACAGTGCTGATAACACAGGATGTTTAATCACTGCTGAGCAGGGCTTACACTGAGTCAAGGCCTTTTCTGCTCCTCACCCCACCAGCGAGAGGGCAGAGGGGCACAAGAAGCTGGGAGGGGACACAACCAGGACAGCTGACCCCAACTGACCACAGGGATATTCCACACCATATGGCATCATGCTCAGCACGTAAACCAGGGAGAAAGCTGGCCAAGGGCCGCTGCTCAGGGAGTGGCTGGGCATCAGTTGGTGGTAAACAACTGTTTTCCATTTGCATCACTTGTTGTCTTGGGCTTTATTTCTCTCTTTTTTTTTTTAAATTTTCCTTTACTAATATTATTATTGTTGTTGCTATTATTATTATTAAATTGTTCTCATCTCAACACACAAGTCTTCTCACTATTACTTTTCTGATTCTCTCCTCCATCCCACAGGGCGTGAGGTGGGGGGAAGCAAGAAGCTGTGTGGGGCTTAATTGCCAGTTGGTGTTAAACCACAATAGATATCAAAGTTTACAAGATTATCTTAAAGAGAATCCCATGGACAACTGAAGCTAAACCTGAAAACAAATGCCAGTTTTTGAAAAACAATTACATAAATGCATCTGACAATTCATCTTACCTTTCGCATGGGAGGTGTGCCATTCTTTATTTTCAGAAGTAATTTCATTATTTTTCTCTCCTTCTGTTCCTCAGGACTCAGAGTTGATTCATCAACATCAACCTACAAATAAATCCAGACAAGTACATGGGCATTGCTACATACTCAAAAGAAAACAGGAAAGCTACATCAGCATGAGTGAAATCTCATTTACCAGCAGTTTATCAAAGTACTGGATATCATCTGGCTTTAGGAATGGCAGATTTCCAGATGGCTGGTCATTAACGCTCTTCATAGTCCGGTCTTCTGTCTGCATGTGGAATCCAGTCATCCCTCCCAAAGGTGTTGGAGTCGCCGTGAGTTTCCGAGCTGGAGTGCGAATAGGAACGTAACCAGCCGGTGGGGGAAGAACCTACAGGAGAAAGAACAGAATTTAACTTAATGCAACCAACATAAAAAGAGGAAGGCATCAAATACAAAACATGGCTGGAGTTCTAGCTTTCATTTTATTTGTTTGGGAATTTGCAAAATGTTGTTGCCTACATCAGATCCCATGTTCACATCAATACAAATTCTCTATGACAGTTTTTATTTGTGCTTACCCTGTATTGACAATATTCCAGCAGAAGCTCACTTCCATGCTGAGAGCCTGGATAATAAATTTTGAAGTCTCCAAATAATAAAGGAGCACTTCAAATTCTGCATCAGCACAGTAACTTGCTTCTTACTCTCTTCTATGTTTTCTACACCTAGACTTAATATTTTTATCAGTCCATTGATTTCTGGCCCTGACAGGCATTCTTACATACACTGAGAAGCAGAACAATGACCGGCCTTTGAGACCACATTTAGATCTTCCTTCTGATGGATTTACAATAAAATCAGCAACCAAATCAAACAAGCATCTGCTATCAATAATCAGTAGTTAATATGAAGCATTTGACTTTAGGGGGGGGAGGGGAGAGCAGGAAATCAGCAATCCCTGGCAAGAAAAAAAAAACCCATCGTGGTCTGCTGTATTTTAATCCAGATGCATTACCTTATATCCTTCTGGAAACATAGCATCCAATTCCTCATCTGAAAGTGGTCTGTTTCTCTCATCGATTTCCCTTTCCCAACGCCAAGCCTGCAGCTGTTCAGGAGTCATGCTCATGATATGACCTGTATTCAAAATTTAAAAAAAAAAAAAATATTTAAAAAAAAAATCTTCTGTATGCAGAAGGAGATAACTTGTTTAGTTAGCTTTCAAGTGCTCTCAAGTTTCCACAGCACTTGAAATCTGTAGTAAGATCATTTAGAGAGCCTTTTATCAATTTTTTACCAACTAAACTGAACAGCAACAGACATGTAATTTAAGTCTCAATTCCCCTCCGGAACCAAGTTGCTGTGGACACTGAAAACAGCAAACTGAGCATATACTGAATGCTTTCATACAGGCAAGAGAGTATGTTAGCCAGCAGTCTATTCAAAGATACAGTATAAAGGTAAATCTTCATTCCACAAAACAAAGTGAAGCCTTAGCCAAGGGACTGAGCTTACCTGGTGTAGGCGTTGCCATGTTCATAGCTGGTGTCCCGATGGGTGTTTTGCCAGGTGTCAGAACAGGAGTGCTGCCACCCATCTGGCTCGCAGGCGTTTCATCCCATCGGGATTTTCTTTTACTGGCTCCTGGGGTTGGTGTCTCACCAATGGAGTCACCACCTCTATCTGTACGAGGTGTCTCAGCCCATCCACTGCCGTGGCCCGGGGTATCTAAGGAAAAACAAAACAACCTTTGCAGAAAGCTGAACAGTACATACTCCAACTAGAGTATCGATATCCACGCTCATTTTCAGTATCGTCCTCATTTCTACACAAATTAAAAAGTATCAAATAAATGAAGAGTAGACAAGAAACTGAAGACTACTTTGGTGAATATTGAAAAAACCCCAACCATCACACCAAAAACATACAACAGAGAACTTCCTTTTATGAAAAAAAAGTGTCATCTTCTTGCTGACTCTTAGCATAAAAAGATAAAATCCTCAAAAAACCAGAACTACTCAGATAGTCTAGAAAGTGAACAAATTACTCCATGTACTCCCTTGATAAAGGCATTAGGCAACAACAATTTTCCATTGTTGTGACACAAGAGCCAAACTCAAGTAAGGCAGGTGAAAAAATGCTTCCAAAACTTGTTTTAATGAAAATCTCTTCAAAAGAATTAAACCATTCAGAACCAACACGCACAAATGTATTATGAAAAGCAATTCAATGTAAGCTCCCTTACTATGTCCTCTAAATATGAAAATCCCACCCTGCAGCAGTCACTAGATACACCACCAAACTTTGATTCAATTTTTGAGCCAAGATACTTTCACAGGTGTGAGTGAAGCTCGCAGGCAGAACTCAATGCTCCGACAAGAACAACATCCCACATCAACCACTAGATGTCAGAGCATAATTACTTCTTGCCCGACTTCTGAACCTCCTGTTAACTTAAAGTGGAAAAAATCCAATACAATTAACCATTCACAACTTATTATCCACGTTCCAGTTTGCCATCAATACCTCTTTCTGTTTTGGGTGTTTCATCCCATCGGTTTTTACGTGCACTGGAAGTGGCACCTCCGTGGCCCGGTGTCGCATGACCGGGCGTGTCCCGGCCGGGTGTTGCTGCTCCTGCTGGTGTATGACTGGGAGTTGGATCCCATATTTTCGAGCCTGGGGTGGCACCAGGAGTTTCACTACCCTTTGCACGGCCTGGAGTCTCATCCCATCGCAGAGATGGTGTATGTCCAGGAGTCTATACAAGACAAGAGCAGAAGTATCAGTATCACTCACACTATACAGTAAAAGGCTGCTAGTTGCTCTTTTTAAATAGACTAAGAAACTTCTGACATTCAAGAGGATTAGCATTAATAATGTCACTAGGATTATTACCTCTGCTTGATCCCAACTGGATAATTTCTTAGGTGTAGCACCAGGAGTCTGATCAGCTGTCTGATCCCAACGCCGTTTGCGTTTTGAAGGTGGCTGAGATGCGGCTCCATTGACGACTTTAAGCTCTCCAGCTTTAGCTTTTTCAGCTAGTTGTTGCCTAATTTCCCTCTATTCGAAAGCACAAAAATACAAACATAAGAAACACGTTTCTTCAGAAGGTCTCTTCAGATTATACCTTTAAAAGAGTTTTTTTCAGCTCTAACATATCTTTTTACGTTGTTTTTTGAGGTTTTGCTCAACATGCAATTAGCTACTGCTTTTATTTCAAGGTCACTCTTTTTTCAAATTCTTCTATATCGACAGAGCAGGTATTTGTTAGAGGGGCTGGTTTTGAATTGATATTTCTATAAAAGCCATTCTTACAGCAAATGCAAGCGCATGGAGATTTCTGAAAGCTATCAGTTTCTGTCACCCACATGTACGCCTTAAAATCATTACCCACCTGTTTCAAACCACTTCTACTTCAGTAAATTAAAGGTGGATGACTCAGAAAATATGTTCACGTGAGCTACATCCCATGACATAAAGCCCTGGGATTCTTCTTTAAAATTCTGCAATGATACTGGTGAAACAGAACGCTAACCCAGACTGCTTTGCACTTAACGATGGATCCATAAGCAGTAAGACTGTCAAAATTATGAACTAATTCCTAAATTAGGGTAAGACAAGTATGATAAACCAATGTCAGAAGTCATTGGAACTACAAGGTCTTGCTCCAATTAACAAGATGGCACTGTAGGCTTCACACAAGAAATCTGATTTATTACCACTATCTTTTTACCTACTAAAATGAATTTTTAATAGCCATGAGTAAAGTATCTACTTCATCTTTTTTCCTTTTCTTTTTTCTTAGTATTTAAAACCAAATTTGACCTTATATTACAGCTTAGTACTGCAACATCTGTTGTAAGTACTTGAACAAAAGCCTTTTAAAACCTCCCTGGATTCTCTTTACACAGAGCTCACAAAAACAAACATCTGACACTGAACACTTCTCAGTCACTGTTACGAATTTCTCTCATCCTCTGTAAGAAAATAAACAACAAAGCCCAAGTGCTATAAAAAAATCCAGATGAAAATAGTCTCAATATATTTCTCCCTGCATTGCTTAGTTAACATGTAGAACAGATGTTTTTCAAAACTTTCATCTTTATATTCTATTGACTTTCAATATGTGAAGAACAGGATTTTCCAAGGAAAAGGACTTTTAAGTCAAGACAAAGTCAACAGAATTTATGTTCCCACTCTCTTAACATGCTTTCTAAGACTGTGAATTGAAACTCAGTTCAAGTGGAAAACCCTCCCCCAAACACACCTCTTCTTTTGTTAAATGCTGTTCACGCATAACATCCATGTATGTTCTGGCATTCATTTTAGGATCTGGAGTCTTCCCTCCTGTGGAAGAGAACAGCAACAGGAATGGAGCACAATGAGTACAGGATAAGCAGAAACTATTGACTTCTACTGTCCTGCTCTAGTATTATATTATTCCATGATCATTAAATTTTACTTTTTGATCGAAAATTTTAAAAATTACATGTATCTTACGTTTATTCAGTTTGCTGATCAATTTAACCTGTTTGAACACAAACATAACTACTGCAGTTTCAAACAAATATTTTAAAGCCGATAAAAATGATAAAATGACAGCACAGTTAAGAGTCTTCAGAAGTGATGGGTTCCTGGGTTGCTAATCCGGAATACGTACACTTTCGTGCCTTTGTCTCCATCAGCAGTTCTGACTTCAAGCAGCAGAATAGAAGCCTAGAAAATTATCTCTTTACCATTAGTAACACTTTGGAAAGATATTTATAATCAAAACATTACCTTGTGTAAGCTGTTATATCCTACTTGTTATCTGACTATAAATAACTATTGAATACCTAAGTAATGTTTAAACTGTTTTATCATAAAGACCCATTTATAAGTTTGACAAATCTGGACAGGTCTCACAGACCTTCTAGTGTCATATTGTAACAGGGCTTCATTAAAAAATAAAAACAAAACAAAAACCCCCACAAAACCATTTGATGACACTTTCCCCCTCTTCTCTCCTCAAGGTACAATTGTGATTGGGAGCTGAATGCAATACAGTACATACACCACCACAACAATACTCACAGGAAATGGGGTTTGTACACCATATGTTGTTTTATGCTGTGTGTCTTGCATTAATTAAATTTTTAAATACTTTAAAAGAAGCCCAACTTTATAGAAATGAGACTTGTCAAGAATAACACTTTTCTTTAAGAAAAATGTGCGGATCTGCTATACAAGTGGTATAGCACTATACTTTAGGGAAAAAAATAAAACTTCTTAAACATTTCTATGCTGAAGACCACTGCCCAATTGGCCGTGTCTTTCTGACACTAGCTTTGATAGGACTTTCCTTTGGAATACTTTTTCACCATAATCTACACAGGATGTGTTGAACTGCACCCTTAAGAATGCAGACAGGACTGGCATATAGCAGTACTGCTGTAGGAAAGAAATTAAGGACAGTTAGTATGGGCCTGTGAATTCTGACAATACATGTTTATATCAATTACAATTAAGCAAGTAAAATAATTAATATCCCTATTAATTCATGCAGGCTGAAATTCTCAATTGTAAAACCTGCAAAATAGCTACTAATTTGAAGCCAACAGGCATCTTATTGCCACACGTGAAACTCACTCACCTGAAGAAAATTTCTGTCAGACCCACTAACACCCCTTTTCCTGACTTGCATTCTAACATTACCAGAACAGACTTGAACTATTAGAAGTATCAAAGTCTTATATATGCTTTTGTTTCTTTTAGCTATACCACCTAAGGTTTACATAGGATGGTAAGCACTAGGTGCTCTATTTGAGAACTAGCATTTCAAAAGCAGTAACCCTGTAAATCTATGACTTGGAATGAAAACTTTCAAGGTACTGAATGAATCTGAGCACTCAATACACAAGTTGTTCAAAGTACAACGCACAACCCAAAACAAAAGAAAAGAGAAACCTTTAACCCTTTGTGTTTCTATGGCAATGGCTCATTGACAATTTTCTTGTCCTTCTACCTGGAAAGAAAACTCGTATTATAAAGATGAAGTATATGGCATCTAGATTTTCAACCAAATCTCTATGAAAAGGGGATGTTTAAAAACAAAACTAAGTTTATAAGCATGCCAACAGAAATCAAAGGGCTAAAGACAATTAAAGACAACAACTTCATACAGGGTATAGAAAAGTCAAAATAAATTACCATCTGCAAAAGGATCAAGACGCTCAGGGGAAATTATCATCATCCGCCTGTGCTTTTTGTACTCATCTTCCCGATCTGCAATCTTTTGAGGACGGTGTTCTGCAAAAGGATCATACTAAAAACAAACAAACAAAAAAAAAGCCCGTTAGCCACATAAGTATGAGGAGCAATATGAAAACTGTCTGGTAGTGTATTCATTTTCAGATATTACTAAAAAGGTGTATATTATTTTCCATCTTGCTACGCAGGAATGTCAAAACATTATGCTAACATAAATTTTACTTCTGTAACTAGCATTTCATTTTTTTTAACACAGCTTCCTAAGAAATCACTTCTGATAAAAATCTTCTATTTTAAGAGTTTATTCCCTTGTTACCAAAGCATTTCGCGCTGTCAACCTTTCCCCTTCTTTCTGTAGTGTGACTTAATGCTACTTCAAATGTTTTTGAATTTCACAGAAAAATACTTCAGGAATATAAAACTTATGTGATTACATTTTCCTCAAGAAAACCAGAAGTATTACAATTTCCATTAAGATTTCCAGTAATTTTAAGTTCTGAAGTGTGTGACTTACAATTAAAAAAAACTCAGTAGTTTAGTTTATATGCCCATATGGGCTTTACATGCACGAGTGCCAATTTTTAACACCCTGTGAAATTCCAAGCTAAAGCATTAACAAGTTTATATCACAACTAAAAAACCACAGCCCTTTACATACATCTTGTATTTCCAGAAGACAGGGTGTGCTATGGATAAACTTTAACACTCCCTCCCCTAACAGCTAAGCCAGTATTTTATTGTGCCTTCAGTTAAGACGTACCTGTTCAGTAGACTGTGGTATGTCATTAAGCAACGCCACTGGAGCATGGTACCCTGGCTTCTTCTGCCCGAGCAGACTGGTGGAAGGGTAGTCATCATCATCCTGGCAGTAAAGACATGGCAAATTTGTCATGCTGATATTATATTTAGGTAAACCAACCTCAAATGAACATGCTGTGGCCACAGAAAAGACGGAAATGGATACGTTAATTCCAAATTTTAACAAGCTTTCTAATATAGCTTTTATTATTACGCCCATACCACTAAAAAGGTGTCCTGTTCTCTACAAGGTTCAAGTATTCCGCAATATGCTACCTTTTATCAAGTGGCAGTATGTTTATCTACACTAGTTAGACAAAACATCTGTATTTCATATTACCACTTCTGATATAGCTCCTTAGTTGGCATATGAAAACTGGTGAACTGATAATCAAACTATTTCTCTTAGGAGTCAGCTAGATGGAACAAAACTTGAGTAAATAACCCTATAAGGGTTCAGAAACAGTGAAAAATTCAGAGATATATTTATGCTAGTTTATTATACTTACTCAATCATAATGGCAATAACAAGCACTCATTTTTGCTATTTCTTCCTATTAGTAGTCAGTTTCTATGCAATAACTTACAGCAACACAAAAGGAAAACTGCTCTTAAAACATGAAAACTTTTCAGTGAGTTCCAGACTAACAGAAATTTTTAATTAAGGGATTCTTAGAAGTTTATGGATGACACTAAAAAAAAATAAACAAAAAACCAACACACAACGTATCAACTAGTACTAAACTGAACATGATCTTCTTCACTCTTAAAAATCTAATTCACTCAGTGTAATATGTAGTTTCCTATGTATTTATGACCAGAATTGCAGTTTCTGGCTGCTCCTGCAACTGAAAATGTGGTCAAACGTTTAAATTAGAAATTAACATAAAGTAATCTTACAAGCAAGATACATAAGGAGAACATAATACAGTGACAGCCAATTCTCAAAACTGCTCTCAAACTTGAAATTAAGCAGAAATAGAAATCTTAGAATAGTCGCTAAAGTTTGTTGGACAAAGATTTATTTGAATTTTTTTACTGTCATTTTTAATCTCAGCAGCAACAACAGAACAAAGTTAATTAACTCCAGGCAAGGCTGTCACTGATTAAGTACCAGGCCACAACTTTTTGTCTTTTGCTTGGGCCTACAAGGCTCTCAAAGTGCAATTCATGAAGTACAAGCCAGGCTTAAAACTGCAGCTCTCCCAAGAAGGACTCCAGGGTGCAGGTGGATGAGAGGCTGGACATGACCTGGCCATGTGCTCTGGCAGCCCAGAGAGCCAACCCTGTCCTGGGCTGCATCCAAAGCAGCGTGGCCAGCAGGTGAGGGAGGGGATTGTGCCCCTCTGCTCCGCTTTGGGGAGATCCCACCTGGAATGCTGCCCCCAGCTCTGGGGTCCTCAGCACAGGCAGGACATGGACCTGATGGAGCAGGTCCAGAGGAGGCCACCAAGGTGATTAGAGGGATGGAGACCTCTCCCATGAGGAAAGGCTGAGTTGGGTTTGTTCAGCAGAGAGAAGACTTAACTGTGACCTTCCAGTATCTGAAGGGATGTAGGCAGGTAGTGCCATGTAGTGATAGGACAAAGAGGAATGGTTTCTAACTGAAAGAGAGATGGTTTGGACTGGATATTAGGAAAAAAAAAAAACTGTGGGAAGGTGGTGAGGCCCTGAAACAGGCTGACCAGAGAAGATGTGGATGTTCCATCCCTGGAAGTGTTCAAGGTCAAGTTGGATGGGACTCTGAGCAACCTGGTCTGGTGAAAGGCGCGAAAACCCCCACGGCAGGGGGGTTGGAATGAGATGATCTTGGAAGTCTCTTCCAACACAACCTATTCTATGATTATAAGCTCCCCAGATAAGACATATTTGGTCCAATATGGCTTTAACGACAACAACTGTTTTTACTACAAACAACTGCTATTAAAAATTACTCCAAATTGATTTAAAAATACTTAAATTCCATGCCCTAAACAACAAATACATAAAATCACTTACATCTTCCAATTCAGTAGCTGCAATAGAAGTCACATATCCAGCAAACCTGCTGTCACTGCCACCATAAATTTCTTGGTCATAATATCCTGTGGAATCAAGGCCTACTCCTTGTGCTTCATCAAGAGCAGGCTTTTTTCCTTGAATTTCTCGAATTTGTGCTTCAATATCTAGGGAGAAGACAGTAAAAAAAAAAAAATACAGGTCTTTTTACATATACACACAAAATGTAATTCATGTTACTATGTACAGCAAACCGAGTTTTTTCCCAACCTCAAAGATTATCATGAAAGGAATAAACATACATGACACACAAAACTGTAAGGTACCATAAACTATAATGCTTTAAATAATAAAGAAAGAAATACCATAAGCTATGTTCTATTTATGAGCAGCTTTTCCTGAAGTTGCAATATTATCCAGCACAGACTACTTTAATTGTATGGCCTAAAGCAAACCAATCAAACTATCTCATCTTCCAGAGATAGGAGAGAAGGTAATTTACACCACAGCAGTATTTCTCAACACTACACTAATCAAACACTTTCCCAACAAATGTTTAACTCTCATCAAAAAAGGTCTTCCACAATGTTATCATCAATTTTGCTAATTTAAACAAACCTGTTCAAAAGAGTTACTGCAAGAGTTCTAAAAGCTGAGATTTAATAAAACAACGCTGTATTGTGTTTTCTAACACTGCAAAGCTGTATTGCCTTTGAATAAATAAATTAAAAAACCCAACTGAGAAGACAGTAGGTACCAACTTCACAAAAAAAACCCTCCAAACTTAGGACCAGTTTCTTTTCACTTTGGCAGATCAGATGTTATTTACTCATCATTATTCCTGCCTGCACCACAGGCTGGAGTCTACTGTTCTTCTGGATAACAAAACACCCTTCAAACAGGACAAATGGGAGCTCTGCCATTCTTTTGCTGTATCAGGATCTGACTCTAATCAACTCTGGTGGCCACCTCCGACCTTAGAAATTCGGTACTTTCAGAAAGAATACTAATTTGTTAATCCACAAAACAAGGGACCAAATTAAACTATGCCTTCCTCTATCTGTTGTAATTCAATGAGAAAATAAACTGCAGTAATCCAACTGTCTTCAACAAATATAACTGTGATGCAGTTGTACTAAGGCACAACTAACTCCATAAAATTAGTACTGTTTCCGTATGAATTCTGAGTCAACAGATAGGTAATGACAATTATCCATATGATGTAAACTTCAGCGAATCAATTACTTTCATGGCCAAAAAATACCCAAGAGTTGCACTTTCGTGGCTGCAGAAATACAAAGGATCATGCCTGAGAGGAAGGTCTCAAAAGACCCTTCCAACATCAATGATTCTGTGATTGACCCTCCTCCACCTGAAGTGGTACTGCCTGCTACTTTAACTTAAAGGGAAATTTGCCAATTTACAAAAAAAAGCTACAGGAAATTCTGTTCCTAAATAATCTTATATCTTGACTATTCACTAGTTGTTTACTACTGTTGTTCAATTCTCCTTCTCAGGATGAAAAAAATTCGTAAGGTTTTCCCACCAAGTCAGCTTGCAAAAGACACTATAACACAAGATCTGCTAAGAAATCTGACCAAAAAAAAAATTAAAATTTTTTTTCTAAAGGTAACATTATTGCTAATGCAAATTATTGGATCAGAATTGCTTAGTTTAAAAGTTCCAACTGTTCAAACTGTAAAGTTAAAGTTTTTACTTAAAGTCAGGGCTGGGTCCTTTTCTTATCTTATCAGACTGCCACTAACCAATAAAAAAAAGCAAGCAAACAAACAAACCACGCACCGCTGTAAGCCAAATTATGCCTCCTGTACAAAGGCATGTTTTCTAGAGAGGTAACTGAACACACAGTTTTACCTGAGAAATCTTTGCCATAAAGCTGAGTGAGAACAGCAGGACTGTGTTCACACACAGCCTGCAGGAGCTGGCAGTCAGGAACACCGACTTCATGTGAAGCACAGTACACCTGACAGCAAATCAGCAATTCCTGCAGTGGTCTAGTGGGAAAACAGCAGAAATATGCCTCTAAACTCATCAAGAGTCCCACTCACAGAATACCTACCACAGACGCTGATTAAAATCTTGCTCCAGCCACTTAAGGGCTTCTATCAACCTTTTGCAGGGATCTCGAGCAGAATAACTTGCACAGACACCTCTGTGTTACAGAAACTCAGCTCACAAGAAGTTGAAACCTGACAAAAGCCTTATTTTCTAGCTGTGAGCACCTGCTGGTTCCTGCCTGCAGGTACATCCAGTTCCCACTAAAATCCTGCACAGCACAGGGGATTCCAGTGAGTCCAGAACTTGAGGCACGTTGCTCCCCAGTAAGTCAGTTCCTGGAGAAGCAGCAGAAAGAAACTACTGCCGAATTAGGGATCTCTCTCTTGCCCTCGGGGTCTCTGATCACCTCTGGAGGCACATGTATCCTGCTCACCCGTGTCACCTTCGGGTATTCCACTTTGGTGACATCATCCTATGGCACGCTTATGGAGCCAGCGCAACTCAAATACTCTCCTCACAGATTTTTTAGTTCTTTGTGTTTCTTCCCGAGAGCAGATCAAGTTCCTGAGTCCTTCTGCAGCCTGGTGCAATGCAGCTCTGTGGTGAAAGGGAACACCCGAAGCTTCCTTCTCTCCCAAGGACAACATTACTGGCACTGAGTGAGTGATTTTAAGACTACAATAACGCTGTTTCTTATTTCTAAAGAGCAGTTACGAGAACAACACTCTGCCTCCCTAATAGCTCAGTAAGCCCTGACTGAACATCCCTAGCTGTAACCAACTTCAACACACAAAAAAAGCCTACAGATCTCGACAACAATGCAGGATCATTCTGCCTTTCCATCACCTGTTCACTGAATCAACCAGAACAGGTAACAAGCCCCTGCCTGCAGGATGGGCCACAGAGATTTGCTTGTGCATGGACTCCCCCTATTACTACCATCAATAGAGTATTTCAAACAATCCTGGGGTTTCTGCAGCAATAGCATTAATGCAAAAATATTTTTCTATTAATAGTTCTTACCAACACTTAGCGTACTGAAACCTCGTTCTCTTATTTTTAAACAGCTACGTCTACTGAAAAGGGTACAGGTCTCATTTATTTCTGGCCTTCTCCTTTAAATTTACAGGGATTACATCTGTCAGCAGACTAAGGAGCGTTCTCATTTCCTTACAGCAAAATCTACACCAAAGAAAGTCTGCATAGGACAGGGTCAACAAACCCCACTCACGGCCACCACAACTTTCACCCAATGTCACGCAGTTCCTGGGTGCCAGTTTAAATGGAGCACTCTAAGAGAACACCCACCTGACATGCACAAAAACCTCTGAACGAGGTCTGCAGCAACGGGCTGCCTGGTGGCCCCTTTGGAAAGCATGACATTTTTAGCTGGAAAATGCTATTTTGACATTCAAGATGTGTTTACCTTCCTTGAGCTATGTGGCACTGTCCTGAAAAAGCTCACACCCTATTTAACAAAGCACTTTACTACAAATCAAATTAAGCAAGAGTAATCACAAAGCTTAAAAACACATTGTGCAAAGCAAAGTACTCATTTGACGATTTAGTTAACCAGGACATCAACAGAAACTTCAGTCATAGACAGAGAAACAGTATAACGAGTGGGATTTAAGAGGGGAAAAAAGAAAGAGGAGGGGGATAATATCCTACTGCTCATACCTTTTCTGTATTTTACTCAAGTATATTTTTGGTGTTTTAAAAGAAATAACTTTAACACGCACAGCTGGTTGAAACATACTATAAATGCTGAATATTATCAAAGTCAACACATGTGAATTGGAAGTCTGTGAACATCTAGCTCAGGCAGGTCATGAGCTTCCTCAAAATATGTACTCCATTACCACACATGTAGTTCTACTCACAACATTAAAAAAAAAGCAGAACCAGATCCTATACTGAAGTAGTAATTTACAGAGTAGTTTCTACATTTTCATGCCTTATCACAGTTTTGCACATTTAGCTTGCCCTTTGCAGATTTATTTCTAACTACTTTAGCACTTATACATGTTAGAGCTCTCTGTTATGTTTGGTGATATCTTTGCTCTTTTCTGAGCAAGAAAAAAATAAAATTAAGTTAAAAACTAATTCCAGCAGAATTCAAAGCTCAATCATTTATTGAGGCTTTATAAGCTGCCATTTAAAACTTTACTTTTCAGCCTAAAACACAGAGTTCCCCCTTAAACTATGTAGCTGGCACAGTCTCCAACTGTTTTGATATATCTTTCAAGTTGTGTCTTGAACACATCAACAGTAAGTATTTAACAAAACAGTACAAATACATGAAAAATCTTCTAAGATGATTTAGTAACAAACAACTCGATCTGGCAAATTAGCCAGGAACTGGGAAAAAAAATAGAATAGTGCTCAAAAGAAAAATAATAAGCCTGTTCAGGTGGGAAAGAACATTACATGATCATATCTTAGTATACATATTTTTACTGAACTACTCCGTGCTTAAAATTGTTCTGATACAACACTAATCAAAACCTGCAGCGGGAAGCATGCAAATGTTTTCACTGAAGTCAGTGGACCACCATTTACCCCAATAAATAAGCAAATTAAGTTTAAAAAAAAAAATCTTACAACAATTCTACTCTTTTATTATGAAAATCTTTTCAGGTATATGAGAGGCAGAGCACCGTGATGGGTAACACTCTCACAAACCCTTATGCAGGTCACAGCATATACACAAATGACAACTTCTGTAATTCTACAGAAATATCCAAGAACTCAAAAAAAAAAAAATCAAATAATAAAAAAAGGTGAGAACAGCAGTTTAAGCTTTTCTTCATTCCTAAACTCAGATTAGGTCTGCAGTGTTAAAAACTACATTAACCTCACTTCCACAGGAGATGATGGTTGTCCATTGGAAAAGTTTTTTAAGTGCAAAACTGGAAACAAGAAACCCCATCGCCAAAGACTACCTGGGCCTGCCTACCCGCCCAGGGCACAATCACCGTCCGGAGACGGTATTCGACTGAGGAATTACGGATGTAAATTAAAACAAAATACAGTAGATCACCCATCGCACGCAGAAACACAAGTAAAAAACCCAAAAGCAGAAACAGAGAAGAGGTATAATTCTCAAAATTATTCTCCGTTGCCTGAAGATACTTAAGAGCAGGGCAAGCCACGGTCAGTGTCCACAAGGACAGCTTTGATTCCCGCTACGAAGGGCTGCAAGCAGCAGCGCGCTCCGCCGCCTTCGGGAATAACACAGGGCCTGTGAAAGCCCTCGCTCCCCAAACCACTCGGGGGGCAGTTTTCCTACATAAACAGGCAGGAAATGCGAGTAAAATGGCAGCTGACACGCCGGAGCCCTCGCGCTCCTTCCTCTCCTCCGGGGCACTTTTCTCGTCCAGCGGCGGCCCAGGATCGACCCGAGCCGCGCCGGCTCCAGCGGCACCACCCCTTCCCCCGCCCTTCGGGCCGCTGTTTATCGCGGGCCAAGGCCAAAGGGCTCGGGCCCCGCAATTAAACGCACGTCGCTGACGTTTCCGATGCGAAACCCGCCCCGGGACCGCGGGGTTTCGCCCCGAGCGCCGGCCCCGGGCGCCGTGGGCGGAGGGGCCTCGCCGCGGGGACCGCGCTCCGTGCCCCGCGGGCACAGCGAGCGCTCCCCAGCCCCAGCTCCCCCCCGGCCCGGGCCCGGCGCTGACGGCGCAGCCGCCATTAC
>VXAY01002117.1:1034664-1057077 GCA_013399855.1 Oxyruncus cristatus | reverse complement strand
GGCGGAGCGGCGCGGCGCTCGCCAGGGCGCTGGCCCGAGGGGCCGGCGGCAGGTACGCGGGGCGCGGTGAGCGCGGGGGTGAGAGAGAGAGGGGCCGGTTCCCCGGCTGTGAACTCGCCTATTCTTTGCCCGCGGCGGCTGCACAGCTGCGATCGCAAAGACACTCAAAACTGAGTGAAACGCCCGGATGGTTTTCGCCTCAAGATAAGGCAACATGTTCCTTCTCCCCTGAGCACATGGAAGGCTGGCTGCAACAACTCGAGCAAAGGAATATGCTCTGGAGAAGAGTTAATCTTGTAACTGGAATTAAAAAGAGCAAGCAGATGAGAGAGAGTGCGATTTGAAATGTTAGAGAAGAAAAAAAGTTACAGCAGTGCTGTTCTGTTTCTTTGTCAAAGTCCGTCATACTCGTCAAAAAATGGAATAGATGTCGGTTCGTGATGTCAAATTTCAAGCAGTCATTTGGCATCATTGTTACCGTACAGTGGTATAATGTAACCTTGGCCCACATTTCTTATTGTGCATCCTCTTTGGTAGAATCTTAAGGATGTGTTTGCAATATTAAATTAGCTCAGTTCTGGTAAACAGCAGTGCTGTTTTAAAAAGTTATTTTTTAGAGTCTCGAGGGCAAAATCGGTTGCTGGGAAGGGTGTTTAGCATACGGAAACACACCAAGTAACTAGCTGGACTCTAAGTTTTACAATGTTTCTGGTGCGAGCTGCGAGAGCCTTGGCAGCCGGTTTCAAGCAAGCGGTGGGTCAAACCCGGCCCTGTGTTATCTGTAGCCTTGAAGCCGGGGATGCTTTGGCTTTGCGGTTGTCACTGGTGTGCGCATTGTACCTGCTGCCGGCTCGGCAGAACCCTGGCTGTGCAGAGCAGCGGGCTGCGAGGGGCCAGCGCTAAATACTCTGCCCCTTATTCAGACTAATTAGGACGCTTGCTGGTACAGTCGTTTTTTGGGATCTGAACAGCTGTCAACAAAGAATTTGAATGCGATCAAGTCATGTCTCACAGACCATAAAATGGCCATCAGATACCACTAACGTGATGGAATTATTAGTTGGGGTAAAGTAAACACAATTGCCCTGGCCTGCTTTCAGCACTTAACGTCAGTCTTTACAGTGAGGAGTTGGAGATCTCTTTTTTTTCAAAAGTACATTAACCTTTAGGCTTAGAAAATTGTGTTGCTATTAAGAAAAAAAAAAAAAATCACTGAACATAGATTACTTACATGTGCACATCATACACCAGAAACGCTTTCTTTTCAGGTCATGGATACTGTGATCAGTGCCCAAATGCTTAGGGAGACAGCAGCGAGTGGCAGGAGTGGAAGATGGTGTAAGAGCAGTGTGAGGGGGGATGGTTCTGCTGCTGGTAGAGGGTAAACACAGAGGCGGCAGGTGCGTCTGAATTCTAGCCTGGGCTTGACTTTTCTCCTGTGGCCCAGGTCAGGTTCACAGAAACAGTCCAAGGAAACCCACTCTTCTGGGATTTCTTGCAGAGATCTGCTTTCCTGAACTGGGACCAAGCCCAGCACATTCTCACAGCGTCTGTTATTCTTCAGATAAAATCGGGAGAGGGATGGAGTCTCACCATGCTTGTTAGCATTGTAACCTCTTAACCCTGTCTGCCTCGAATGGCAAAATAATGGTGAAAAGGACATTGTCTTACAGCAGCCAAGGGATTGTTTCTAGGGGTTGTTTTTCGGCCTTGCAGCTGAAACAAGTTTAGATAAAACTGTATGAGACAATGGACCTGCACAGCCTTACAGTAAAAACAGACCAAGAGACGAAACCTGGTGACCGGTTTGGACTGTGTGCTGTACATGGCCCCAGATAAGTGATTTAGATCTGCTGTGCAGAATGAGGTCTGCTCCATACATTTGAACACTTTCTGTCACTTGGGCTGAGGCAGCTACAATGTTACTGGCACCCTTCCAGCTTCCTGTCAAAGCTTTTCCTTAAATCTTGTCCAGTTTGTGTGGAAACAAACCAGGCTATGACCACATTCCTTGAGATACAGTTGCAAACATTTGCAGACTTGTTGTCTAAAGGCTTTAAAGTGGATCTATCCTTTCTTAATTTTGACACTGTACTTCTGTCCCATCTTAAATAATTTCTTTTCAACTCCAGTGGTTACAATCTGTGTTTGTCACTCATCTTGCTTCATATCACTGTTGCATAGTTGGTTTTTAAAAAGTCTATCATTTCTAACCATCTGCTAATGATGATTATTTTCTTCTAACTCAATACCAATTTATTATTTGCCTGTCTCCTAATACAGTGACCACATAAGCTGATGTGCTCAGTCATGAGTTACTGCTATATTTCTTTAGAATTCTATGTTGTTTTTTTTTAAAGAACACGTTCAGTTTAATTGTTCAAAACTGGTAACTAATTTGCTAGACTAGTTCGGTGGTTGGGAAAAAAAATGCGTCTAATGCATCTATCTGTTCACTGTGTTTAAAAACCCACCAAAACAACCAAACAGTCACCCAAAGAAGCCTAATGCTAAGTAGGGAAGTTCGGTTCCATTTCTGATTATGTGAATCCAGATGTAGAGTCCTGATTGTTCAAGTAGAGAAAGAACAGTAAAAGACCTGGGTTACTCTTCAGCTTATGTTTGTAGAGTCATTGAGGACAAAGAGTAGCATTTTTAATTTCCTGGTGCCAAAAATCAGAACTTTTAAGACAGCATTTTGATCTACTTGATCTTGGCAAAATCAGTAATTTAGCAGAACATAACTGTTAATCACAATGAATATTTTTTTAGATTTTAGTGTAGATGTTCACAAACAGAGAACACTGAGGTGCAATCTTAAGGTTACTAGTCCTTTTGCAGGTAATTTAAGTTTTATTTATGAAAACACTGTGTCCAAGGTTTTGATTATATTTTCTGAAGGAAATTTTGAAAGCTGGGTAACTATGCACATTCTGAACGGACTTTCAGAATTAAATTGTCCTTTCAAGAGAAGGACAGCACCTGAGAGATTAGACCAAAGTTCAACTTTTTATCTCCAAGTGAAATCTTCTCTACTTTGTGT
This sequence comes from Oxyruncus cristatus, assembly GCA_013399855.1. Classification (NCBI taxonomy): domain Eukaryota; kingdom Metazoa; phylum Chordata; class Aves; order Passeriformes; family Cotingidae; genus Oxyruncus; species Oxyruncus cristatus. The sequence continues at coordinate 1,054,034 of VXAY01002117.1, read as the reverse complement.
AGTCCAAAAGAGGTAAATACTGCAAACTATGCCTTGATTTTGCTATTAGGAAAACCTGTTCTGCAAATTAAGTGCCTAAGTGTACATGAACTCAGGCTGCCACGTGTTCAAGTGTTTAATGAGGGCCTTTGTCTTTCACTCTGCCAGTTACTTTTGTCATGACTGGGGGCTATTTTTAGTTTCTCTTAAGGAAAAAAAACGTTGCTTGACAGTTTGTGTACTGTTATGAGCCTTTGCTTTTCCACCTGGGGGACGTTTCCTGGAATGTTATAAAACAGGTTGTGTGTCCAACCTGAATGTGTTCTTACTTATTTTGCTGATATGAAATGCATCTAAAAGCATTTTCACTGTTTCAGGCATTTGGCTTCTTGTGGTATTCTGATGACCAGAACTTCTCCTTTGCAAGTACCTGTAACGAGCCAGACTTTTTCAAGGACTTTCTTCAATGTTGCTGCACCACTAGTAAATAAAAGAAAAGAATATTCTGAAAGAAGAATTATAGGGTTTGTATAAAACTGTGGAAAGAGATTTTAAATGCTTATTGCTTCTATATGTGCTGTAATTTATCTGAAACACTAGAAGTTCAAAAGAAGTTAAAAAAACCCACCCTTACAGACACACGCCCCTAGGACTCTGCCCAACTGGAACGTAAAAAGGAGTTCTGACTTTCAGAATTTGTAAAGGTCAGGATTTACCAGTCTGAAAACGAGTATAAAAACAGTTGGAACCCAAAACCCTTCGCCCCACAGAAAGAAAGGGCAGAAACAACTGTTCTCTTCCATGACAAAACAAAACCAACCTTGAAAGGGAGTAATACACTAATAATTTCATCTGGTACAATGAGAATAAACCAAGAGGTGTGAAAACTCCGTTCCGTTCTGTCCCAAATGCATCCTAATGTTTGCTCGCACGTTGTATTGTAGTTCTCGAGATTTTCTTCTTTCTTTAAAAGAAGGAAAATAATTAGTTGTGTGATGAAGAAACTAAGACACACAGAAAAAGGTTCTGAAATCCAGTTTGCCTTAGAGCTAGTGGGAAAACTCCAGTTCATTTAATTATCCTGGGATCTGCCCCCAGTTTCTGGTCCACAATAGTATGAATTATCTGTTTATTAGCGTAGTTTTTGGACTGTACTTAACATTCCTTTACATGATAGTTCTTGAAATGCAACATATCTGCAAAGTCACTAAAAAAGGGCCTTCATCCAAGAGTACTCACTGCTGAGAGCTGTTGAACACATGCTTCATTTTGAAGAACTGAACCCCATGTTTAATCCCACCTGTTTCTGAGTCAGAACAGAAAAATTAAAAACCAGAGCTAGTAATACTTTGCCACATTACAGTAGAATCAACTAAAATGTTGCTATTGTGTGTTTCATCTGATTTCAGTATCCTGCCTGAGCAGGAGGGTTGGATGAGTTCTAGAGGCCCCTTCCAACCTCAGCCATCCTGTGATGCTGGAAGGTTTTTCCACTGCTTGTATTTTTCAATTAAGCTTTTTCATTTGGGCTGATGTGAGGAAAGTAGTGTTCCTCTGTTTAAACCTTATTAAATATAGTACTTGAGTTTTGATACACCTTGTCTTGGTAGCCATGAAGTGTGGATTTTTTTTTTTTTTATGTGGAATGTCTAAGATCTACCTCAACAAAGACACAGCTGTGCTGAAAAAAAATATATGTTTTATTTGAAATGTGTGCATATTTGCATGATACTTAAGAGAGAGAGTATCAGTCACTGTTCACTAACTTTACTGCTGGATGGTGTGTGGCATTTTGCTTCTTTATGTAAAGACTATCACCAGTTTACTACTTTTTTTTCCCTCTTAATTAGCAAAGCTGCATTTTTAATCTCCAGAACCAGTGGTAGTTGTCAGGTCACTGTATGTTCACCTTCCAACTGCCCACGCCATTTATACCATCTTTGACACTTTAACACTGAACTAAAGTTAAAACACCTCGTAAGTGTAACCTTCCTGTTTCTGTTTCCAGGTATTCTATGCAGGAAATGTATGAAGTCGTCGCTGTTGTGGAGAATTACAAACTGTTTGTTCCTTGGTGTAAAAAGTCAGACATCCTCTCGAAGCGCTCTGGGTACTGCAAAGCACAGCTGGAAATAGGATTCCCTCCTGTAGTAGAGAGGTACACATCAGTTGTTACCCTCGTGAGACCACATTTAATTAAGGTAACTGTGGTTTTCTTTTTTTTTTTCCTCTCCTACCTTTCCTTAACATTTGTTGTTGAAATTCGAATATTCCAAGAACATCCTGCCCCGAAACAAAATTGATGCTGGAAGTTCTGTCTGTGGCTCAAAACCTGTGTTGCTTTTCTTTGAGGATTTTAGATAAACTGGGGGAGAATTTGAACATGCTTTTAACACATACCCCGCCACATGGGGGAGGAGGAGGAATCACTTTTTAACTTGCCTTTGCTGGAGAAGATGGCAGCCATTACTGAAGATACAACATTTTTGCTTTGTTTTTTGTTATAATTTTGTCCAAGACTCTTAAAATACAAAGTCAATACGCACTTTGAAGTTATCCTTGACATAAAAGCTATCTTTGACAACATTAGCTTCTGACGCCTTAGCAAAGTTGCTATTTGTCATTAGTCTCCTTCTCACAATTTTAACTAGTTAATATGAAAGGCCTTAAATGTAAGTGTAGGATCTGCTGAAGAGCTTGTTATTCAATATGTTGATGAAAAAACGGAAGAGTGGATTTAAAGTCAATTTTTTTACAATCAATTTGTTCGGAAGAGAAACAGTTGTATTTCTCCTTTCAGCTTTTCGGTAATAAGACAAAGGTAGAAAAGTGTCAAGGCAGAAATTTTAAATGATGCCTGGATCTTCTAAGTATTTACTTGCCTTATATTTTCAAACCTGTTTTGGTAAAGAATGGCTCAGAACAGATTCCTTACAGCAAAACTGCCTCTCCCTTCGTGTGGCTGATCCGGAATGTTTTGGAATAATCAGTGAAAATTACAACAGTTGGTTGCTGTTCAAGATGATTGTTTGAATACTCTTTTTCTAGGTTTCCTAATAAGAGACACTTAACAGAAAATGAGTTTCTGAAATACAGGAAAGATGTAAATTGGAAAAGGAATATGCAAAGTGCTTTTATGTAATGCCCTTACTGATTCTGGAAAAAGATTTCTTTTTCCCCTTTATTAAGGAGGCTGAATAGTTACAATGGGAAATGTGTGTTCTGTGTGCTGAGAGCTTTCCTCTTCTACTCTTCCCTGACAAGACAGGCTTTTTTCTTTCACATAGCTACCAGATTGGCTTACCGACTCTTTTTCCCTCTTAATTCACTCAAAAGAGATGTGCTTTTCTCAGGAAAAAAAAACACAGAAGCAGAGAGGAAAATCATTTCTTCAGATTTTCTGCTCCTGGACTCACTGGCCTTTTCTCTGCTGCAATTACTGTTCCTAGAGATTCACATAATGTTCATATGACTAGGACGTTTCTAGAGAAGCCACTGTGAGCTTGGATTATTTCGCTCCCCTCTGAAGTAACTCTGGGCAAAGGCACCTCGCATGTGGTGACAAAATGGGATGGGTTTGGGTTTTTTTGTTGCTTAAGGCAGCAGCGCTTGAACAACTGTAAAAACAGACTGGGAACAGAAGTCCTTGCTGAGGGGAAAGCATGGAGTGGTTTTGTCACTCATAAGATTGGGAGCAGGGGGGACACAGTGGCAGTTTTCCCATTCTTCCTGCCATTTTGGCAGCAGTAGGGAAGCAAGCCCAGCTCTTTGTGTCTAATCTTCCCTGTACTCCCTTCCTTCTGTTGTAGAAGTGGCAAGGCCCTGCATCATCTCATTCCTGGAAAGAAAAATGTAGGTGTTTTTGTGCTGCCGATTAGCCTTTGAGATGACTCACCTTATCACAGCTTTCCAGCCCAAGCAACCCCTACTCCTCATGGGTAGTCCTGTTGGAGCAGAGCTGCTTGTGGTAACAATAAGAGCTTCTAACAAAAGAAAAAGAAGGATAAAAGGAAAAACAGTTACAGAAATTTTCTCTCTGAATTCTAACCCAGTGGAAGTTATGTATTTGGATGATTTTGAAGAATAGGTCTTTCAATCTTTTTCTTTTATAAATATAGCCACACAGAATTAGCTCTATGTGTCAAAAGCAAAACGAGTGAAAATAAAGACCCAATAGCTGTGAAAATTACGACGCCAACTGCTGCCAATACTTTACAGTTTTAGAGAACTGTATGCAAGCCCTCCCAAAGCACTCACTAAACAGGGCTTGCCTGGAACCAAAGGCAGTGTATGAGCTGATCGTGAGCTCGAGTGTACGGTCAGCAGCTCTTGGTCACTGCAAGATCTTGTGACAGAGGATCTTCGGAGTTTGTCTTCAAACACGCTTGTCTCGGGGCTAAGCACTCCTGTAGCCTAAAGCTACCGGTCTATACATCAGCACCTAAAACATTCTATACATGCAATAAAGTGTATCTACCTAAAACCCCAGGAAATACCCACATCCTTTGCTTAAAGCAGTGTTGTTCAAAATCCCGGTACATAACTAGCACAATGTTCCACGTATCACGCCACAGATCTGTTTCATGATGCTCAATACACAAATTTTCCCCATCCCTTAAAAGGGATTCAGTTATTTTGCCATAAATGACCCATATGGGACCTCATGCTGGCTGTGCTGTGAGAACAGTTTCAACTTGCTGTGACCATCAGTGCCTAAGAAATGCAAATGCAACCTTCAGTAATACCAGTTTGTCACTTTTGTAAAAGCCTAACTGCAGCTTGACTTTTTAAACTCTATTTTAGGCATCGTGCACAGATGGAAAACTATTTAATCACTTGGAAACAGTGTGGCGTTTGAGCCCAGGTATCCCTGGATATCCAAGGACATGCACATTGGATTTCTCAGTAAGTATCGTGATTAAGGAGCAGTGGCTTAATTAGAAACACTGTCTTCAACTGTGGGGGTTTTTTTTTTTTTAATGCCTGGTACTTTTTGTTACATACACATACACAGAAAACAAGTTACTTTTTGAACAGCATTGACTAAAGCTATTCTGCAAACTTGACCCCACGGAAACCACTACAGTGTCCTTTAGAGACAGGAATGTTCTGTGAGGTGTCCAGGTATCAAAGAACAGTCTCAGGACGGGCATCTCTCACCGTAGGGTTCTAAGTTTTTAGACAGTCAAATACAGAGGGAGAAGTGCTAAATATACTTTGCTGTTTCCTTTAATTATTCTACAGCCCAAATTGGGAGAGCACCTATTTTCTGGTCCCATCTGTCCTGCTGGGCCTGCAGTTCAGTCAATTTGATTTCCTGGCTTTCAATTTTACTCTTGTCATGTATTTTAAGTCTTACTTCTTCCTTCTGGCATAACAGATTTTTCCTGTCTGATCTCTCTAATCTGTGATGGGATATCACTGCAGCCCAAATTATTCCTCTTTAAATCCAGCATCTGATTTAGCCTGATTTTACTCCCAGACAAGTCATTTCCCACTCCAGTTATTGCTTTTCAGTGTTGTCTGTTTAGTCTGTCGTCACATTTTTTTCTTGCATTTTATAGCATGAAGTGTAGGAGCTGCATTGAGCACAGAAGTAAGCTGGGGATCACAACAGGCTGCAAATTCCACAGAGCTGGGTTAATCCTGCTACCATCTACTGGAATACTCTACTTGGAAAATTATCTTCAGTAAACAGGAAAAAGCTTTTGGGGTATTTTGAAACTAGCACATTAACCTCCTTGGGTTAAAAACTTTCAGCTTATTGCTGTATTTCACTTCTTAAGGTTCAGGAATAAAAATGAATCTAGTGGCACTCAAAAAAATACATTTCTCACAGGATTTGTTCAGGATGTTTGCACATTATTTGCTCACGATATTTGGATTTGTCCAGCGAAAATAAGTGCCAGTTCCTGCTACTAACCAATACATAATCTAGCTTTTAACCCAAGCCTTAAATCCCAAGCCAGAAAAACCTAAGCTGAGAAAACTTGAATTAAACAACTATTTAAACCTACAATCTAAATACAGAGTCTGTGAGGAAACACACAAAGCCCACTCCTACCAAAGCCACGATTTTGACATTTCAGGTCACCTGAAGGGAGTCAAAACTGCACTTGATATGAACATTTTCCCTGTCCTGGGGGAACACTACGGACACTTCTTACTGCTCACCCCTTTTTGAGGCAGCAGCAGCAGCAGCCAGTGCATCCAGCTGAGCAGGGACTGCCTCCCTAGAGCCTAAATCCTTCTGGTTCCTACCCTGCTGGTCCTGCCTCTGGGCACATGTAGAGAGGGATTTCACCACAAACTCCTCAAAACACGCCGTGCAATTACAGATATTCGAGAGAAAAACTTTGATCTCAAGAACACTGGTTTGCTTTAGAAAACGTTACTTGAGTTTTGGGTTATTCTGGTTCCCAGAAGCTGCTGTATCCTGTTTTGCCAGCCTGATTCCAGGAGACGTACATATCCAGCAGGGAACTTTCCCAGTTTGGTTTCAGCTCTGAAATGATTTGGAACATAGACTGAAACACATCACCACACTCTTACCATCTGCAAAGTTCGTAAGCGTATGTGTATAAATGTACCACGCCTCAAGATTTACCTAATTCCTGAGCATGATGCCAGATTCATTATCCCTGCTCTGCAGAACTCTGCACGCCCTGAGTGACACCTCTCTGACTTACAAAATGCACGGTAATTTTACTGTTGCTCGAGGTCAAGCAAATGTAAATGAAGCTACACTTGGCTTTTGGGCCAAGTCGTTTAGTTGCTTCCGTGCTACGGCTTCGTAGTTAATGTGCATTGCTCATAAGGAATCAGGGAGAAGCTGTATTTGCTCCATTTGCCATTGAATCTGCGGATTTCTCAGGAATGACACAAATACTTAAATCTCTTAAATCCATTCTACTGACTGCCCATGTCAGGTTGGGAGTAGGAGCTGTTCGGGTGGGAGATACAAAACAAACCAGATCTGTAGTTTTAGTCAGTGAACTGCTTGTTTGAACATACCAGAACTACTGCCACCAAGAAGGACTGATTTACAATATTGGTATTTAATAAGTAACTATTTCAAGCTGCTTTTAAGTCTCTTGGGTGTGCTCCATCTTACCTGTAAATCCGCTGTCTTGCCACGTAGGATTTTCTTCAGACAACTTTAGTCCCCCAAGTGAATTCTGTGCACAAAGTAACAGTTATTGTTGGTCAGTAGTTTTTCATTATTCCAAATCTGTTTTGTGATACATTATTTATTAAATAAAAGTTTAGGTAAATGATTACATCAGAGAGCTGAATGAAAGGTTTCTTCTAGTTGAAAAGCCCAGGGGAACAGTCCTGAGACTAAGGGACACAGCTTTGCTTCACAGACACACTCACCTTTACCTCAGTTTTAACTGTTCTTTCTCCCACAACTTACTTGCAAACTTCACTGGAGGTTCTTTAATAGACTTATCTATTTGTAACAGCATTTTACCACAACAGTAGATAACAGGAAAAATAATTCTTTTCCATTGTCTTAAACAGGTTTCTTTTGAATTTCGTTCACTTCTGCACTCAAAACTTGCTACGCTATTTTTTGATGAAGTGGTAAAGCAGACGGTTGCCGCCTTTGAAAGGAGAGCATCCAAACTCCACGGCCCAGAAACCAGCATACCTCGGGAGCTGATGCTCCATGAAGTTCACCAGACGTAAAGGGACAACTGTAACCACCTCAGTCATAACCTTGTTTGTACACCTCATTTGTACAAAGAGCCGTGCTCCTCCTTTGGGGCATCCGCTTCTTACCTGAGCTGTGTGTTAAGATTTTATGCTGTACCAAACACACCTGCTCAGCCAGATGTGTACAGGAAGTTCAAAAGCTGCAATCAAGTGCAACTTAAAGCCTTATCAGTAACAGGCAACTGGCAGCTACTGTAACCCAAGATACCTCAGGCTGCCGTTAACGTGCCGGACGGCTCCTGTAATCTCGGTCCAAGTTCTGCCTTATCCAAGCTCGTGATTTTTTTTTTAGCACTGTATCATATTAAGTTAGTAGTCGTGTGAAGGTAATTTAACAGCATCAACTCGGCCAGCTCTGGCCAAGCCATGGGGAACTGCCATTCTGGCTTCACAGAGAACGGAACACTTTGCCAAGCACCGAGTAGTGGGTGCTTTTAATCCAAATGAATGGCAAAGGTGAGTCAGGAATCTCCAGCTGCTCTGGAACTGACCTGCAACTGCCATAGAGCACCTGGAACTGTCAGAAACTAAATGCAGGGGATACACGTAAGGAGTACTGTAATCTGAGTGCAGCAGTCTCAGCTACAGCCAGGGGTTCTCATTGGATCCATCTGGGCTCCAGACACTGGTCACTGTGCAGTACATCTGGGAGGCTGAGCCTGTCCCCCTCCACTCCTTCACCTAACTTCGGTTAGTTCCTCATCTAATGCAAACAGTTCCCACACTGTAGAACAAGGAAGTGTTACCTCTCTGAGAGCAAGGGACCACAGTACTGCCCTCCCTGGAAGAAGGGAACAGGATGTCCTCCACTCCCTGCAGCCAAGCACACCCACAGCCAGCTGCCATTAAAAAGCATACAAGAGCACTAAACCCCTTAATTTCTTAGGGTGGTATGGTAATGAAAAACCTGTTTTATTATCAGCCCATTATGATAGCCCCCACTGTCTTGATTAAATTCACATTCAGTCCTTCTGTCTTTGGCATAAACATTCTTTCCAGTCTCTGAAGAAACACAGGTGAATAGGCTTGAGCAGACTTTTAAATCCCGTGTGCTGCCCTGCATTACCCAATTACCTTACTGAAATCAAGTGAAGCTCCAGGTCAGGTGCTGAAGCTGGTCCTTTCTCCAAGGTGTAACCCCCACGTGGTTACTACAGAACAGCACATTATGCAACACAGGAAGGTATGTTTCAGAATAAAGACAGCCCTCAAACAGCTTCAGATCGTCTACTTTTCCAGAGAGAGCAATTAGCATGCCACATGTCCCCTCTGTGAAGGCCAGGTATTAAGGGCAGGAAGGTGAGGAAGGTGACAGCTGGATTGAGGTCACTTTTACTGCACTGAGAAATTGTACAGCAATTTTGTTTGTTGAGGCAATCAGAGAGTACAGAAGTTCGGGAACACCGTTCTGCAGTTTGGAAAGCAGATGACTTAACACGTCACTGCCATTAGGTTTGTCAGGTCAAAGAACCAGTAAGTGGCAAAGCAACATTTCTAAAGGTAAAACAGCATCCAGTGCAAAATAACTAAATTCTGCAACCCATTACCAGAAAGGAACACAGGAGTGGAAGGCTCAAGGTGAGGAGGTAACCACATACTACACCTGAACAAAGGAACTGTTTAAAACCCCCCCAAACCCTTTCTCAGGTAAGACTTACCTGCTTGATACCCTCAGGGCACTTCCCACGAACTGTGAGAGGTGCACTGGGCCTGTTCAAGCACATGAAACAACCAGCATAGACAGGGCAAAATAAAGCCAGTGCACGTGCCTTGTTTTTCAGAGCATTGTTTAATACTTCAAAGAACTGTAGTGCAGTTCAGCTTAGGTATTTCTTACCAAAATTAAAGTCACTTGCATTTCTGAGAAGCATTCTAGACACAGGAATGTTTCTCAGCGTGAAATGCCCTGTCATTTTTTCAAGCATAAAGTGTCTATTCCTAATAAATCTTGGAGGCAGGCTGTCCAGGCTCTCCCATGACTATGGCAGATGAAGAAGGTGATACATTTTGTAACTTTTGAGCAGTTTATTACATAAAGGTCACATAACTCTATTTGCCTACTTTGTACACAATTGTCTAGTCTCACGCACAGTGGCTTCCAAGTTCTTCCTAGTACTGGCAAGCACCAAGAAATTCTGTAATAGAATATCAAGTGCCTTAATTAAGTTCAAATCAGGACCTTGGTAGATGGATCTTGCACCCAGTTATCAGGAATGTACAAATGTCTTTATTCAAAAAATACAAAATAAATTATCTGTAGGCATGGACAATGACTGTAAACAATTACACGTGTGTTAAATGAAATCCAGTAACTGATGGTTACAGTGATTTTTCAACACCAGCCTCACTTCAGTCACTATCCACCCTCTGACACTGATAGCTCAAGTTTTTAAAGTCAGAACTGTCAGTCTTCAACAGCACAGCTCATGATGCATCCCTACCCCAGGAATTAGAACATGCCACCTCCCATTCCTCCACCCATGCCGCCCATTCCTCCCATTGCCGGCTCCTTCTCTTCTTTGGGAACCTCAGTCACCACTGCTTCTGCTGTCGACAGCAGAGACGCGACACCGGCGGCGTCCATCAGAGCAGTTCTCACAACCTAAAACCAGGGAAGAAGTAACTTAATGCCTGCTGGCTATCACAGGAGGTGGGAGGAAAAGAAGCTGAGAATTAAGACTTTCAGGTTACCTTTGTTGGGTCTATGATTCCTTTTTCTACCATATTTACAAAGTCCCCAAGCATTGCATCATAGCCAACTTCCGAGGGGCTCCGCAGGATTTTCTCAACTATCAATGATCCTTCGACACCAGCATTCTTTGCAATAGTCATTGCTGGGATTTTCAGTGTTCTCTTGATTATTTCAATGCCTGCAGGAAAAAGGGTGGTTAGGGCTGTGCTGCACACACTGCTCCCACTGCCAAGGCACGCCTGCACATGCTGCTGGAGATCAATAGAGAGAACCCTCCGAGCAAAAACAATCTCTTTGTATCGGTTCCAGGAGGAGAGGTTCTCTCCTACTTGGCATTTGTCAACAAACGAAATCTTTGCAGGATATTCACACACATTTTAGTTTTACTACATTTTGTAGAAGCCAGGAGTACTCTTTATGTGTAGCATGGCACAAAGCCTTTTTCCATTTGATTTGCCACACAATCTCTTAAGCATTATTAGATTTTTCCTCTGTCTGCAGCAGCTGTGAACAGTCAGCTCTCAGCTCTACCCATGTGCTCCTCTCTGCAGAGGGCACTGCTGCTTTACTGTTACTGGGTCTTTCACAGTTAAGTCAGGGACTCGGTGAAACCTCCTTCCCCCTGTATAGCAGAGACCACCATACACCAAGGGGCTGTGAGGTTCCTGAGATCAAGTAACTAAAACCTCACTGGACGCAATCTGCGTTTCATCTGAGAAAGCCTCAAGTCAGGAGAGAGGCTACTCGCAACACCTTCCACACACATTCCAGTGACTTCCTCACCAACTTTCTGATCTTCATTGGCTGGAGTTAAGGCATCTAACGCTGGAATGCAGCGGAGCAGTGCACAGCCCCCTCCCGGGACGATGCCCTCCTCCACGGCAGCGCGGGTCGCGTTCAGGGCGTCGGTGACTCTGTCTTTCTTCTCGTTCACTTCAACGTCGCTCGTGCCACCGACCTACAAGCAGCAAGGCACACGTCAAGGCCCACATGAGGAGCCCCGTGTGGGAGAGCACTGCTGGCTAAACACTGCTGCCCCCACATTAAACAGCCAAGAGCACTGACAATTAAACACTGCTGCCCCCACATTAAACAGCCAAGAGCACTGACAAGCGCCAGAAAGCCAAGCCAGCCTCTCCCATGCTGGCAGCTTTCTGTACCTCAGCACTCAAGATGCCCAAACACAGCTTTAGTTCATTATCTCTTAATACCTTCAATACTGCTACTCCATCAGACAGTTTGGCCAATCGCTCATTGAGTTTCTCTTTTTCATATTCACTGGTGGTGACCTCAAGCTGCTCGATAATTTCTTGAATGCGCTTTTCAATCTGAGCCTTTTCACCCTTCCCCTTCAGAAGCATGGTGTCATCTTTGGTCACAATGACCTCTCCCACTTTACCGAAGTCGTGAGGCTGAATATCTTCCACATTTAGGTTCAAACCCTCTTCTCCGAACACCTGAAAGAAATCACATGAAAAGCTGAATCCACAGGTTCCCCACACATCAGTTCTTTTGCATACAGGCACACGAACATATACAGCTAATGGTGCAAAATAATCACACTACTGCAGTTCACCAACACTCTTCCCTTCTCCTAAGGGAGTGCAGGCACGCAGGTACCTCATAAATTGACCCTCATGGAATGGAAAACTGGCAGCTGCTCACTCGTGCCTGACTCGTGTAGCTCACTGATTCAAATGCCTGGGAAGTAAAGCAGTGTTACAGAGTCCTCATAGAATATCCTGAGTTGGAAGGACCCTACAAGGATCAAAGTCCAATGCCTGGCCCTGAACAGGACAAACCCAAGAGTCACATCACGTGCCCCAGAGCATTGTCCACACACTTCCTGAACTGTGGTGCCGTGACCACACCTCCGGGAGCCTGTTCCAGTGCCCAACCACTCTCTGGGTGAAGAATCTCTTCCTAATATCCAAGTTAAACCTCCTCGACACACTTTCATGGCGTTTCCTCAGGTCCTGTCCCTGGTCATCTCTGCGTGTTTTGAGAAGTTAAAAATATTGGCACTTGACAGACTTTCACACGGTTTGCTGGTTGGTTACTTTGTGCTGCAGTTAGCTTAAACATGAGGTTTTATTTCAATAGCCTCCTTTGTGTCCCAGAATCATGCCATGATCCTGAAGTGTGTGTAACAAAAAGGTACATAAAGGGACATTAATCAGGGCATCAAGTATATGCAAAGTTTGGTGCTAAGAAAATCATTCAGTCAATTCTACACATTTTAAACAATTGTATTTGCCACACTTCAGGCAATTGTGAGACAATCAGTTTTATAAGGCAGCAAGAAAGCTTAGATATATTTTTAAGGTACTGTCTTGTAGTTCCTCCTTCCCCTTAACAGCCTAAATCCTGCAAGGAAATCACGTGTGACTTCAGTCAGTTACAAGGATGTACCACTCATGGTTGGCCAGGGCTGTGTTACACAGCAATTTTCAGTGCCTACATTTCAAAAAAAACAGGAAGATTCTAATATTAGTTACTGTCACATTTTTGAAAGACAAAACCCAGCCTGCAGCCCAGAAAATACAAGCCAAGGACCTAAAAATACACATTAATTTTCCTCCTTAAATATCATTAACATTCCTTAGAGCAAAAAGATACTTAAAACATCATTACTTACAGCACCACCAGTAGCAATCGCCATATCCTTAAGCTGGTTTTTCCTGTTGTCACCAAAACCTGGCGCTTTCACAGCAACAACCTGAAGGCCAACCTTCAGCCTGAAGAGAAGAATTCAGAGAACAACATTCCACATGTGTTCAGAGAACAAGTCTAATTACTAAAGCTAATTATTTCAGTACAGCTCTAACAGTCAAGCAAAGACACCTTCATGAACCAAGCTAATTTTGCTCAAAAAGGTAGTTAAGACACAACTGAGTTTCTGTCTGAGTTGACACAGTACGGTGATGCCCAAGGCTGATGTTTCTCTGGCACAGACAAGAGAAGAGCACTACACCACAGAAACATTAAACACACTCTTGTATGTACTCCTTTAAAAGGATGGAAATTAGGAAAAAAAAGCAGTATTTGTCTAAAAGAATGGATTCTAAGCCTCACCTGTTCAAAACTAGAGTGCTGAGAGCTTCTCCATCAACATCTTCAGCAATAATGACTAAAGGTTTCCTGTTAGCATTGGCAATTTCAAGAGCTGGAACTATGGACTGTACACTAGAGATCTTCTTTTCACTGATTAAAACATAAGCGTCCTGGAATTCACATTTCTGCCCTGCAGAAACAACATGCATCATCTGAATAATTCCATTACAAAAACATACCAAGAATTCTTTTAAGTTAAACAGCTACTTTGGGGCAACAGGTGCACTTTTAAACTGCATTAAAACACGAGACGAATTCTTTTCTCCAAGACCCCACTTCCAGTCCTGCATTGTTCTGCTGTGCTGCAGGGCCAGCCTGATGTCAGCACGGACACTGCCCACGCTTTGTGCAGAGAGGAAAACGAACCCCCAAAACTCCAAGCTTTTACCAAGTTAAAATTTCCTGATGGGGAAGGACCCCCTGCCCTATTTGCTGTGGCACACAGCATAAGGGACTGTGAAGTCTTTATAGTTTTTTGTAGTTTACAAGGATCACCGTAAGGTGCATGACAGGAGTTACTGGCAACTCACCTTTGGTCGTATTAATGAAATATGGAGAGATGTAGCCTCTGTCAAATTTCATACCCTCGATGATTTCCAATTCGTCATTTAGAGTTTTTCCATCCTGTTTAGATGCAAGAAAAGGTCTACATTAAGAGATCCCTTCTTTGCTACCAAAAGCACAAGTGTAATTTTAGCATCCTACGCACAACAGACTGACAGCCTCTGGACCACACACCAGTTTCATGTGCTTCCTTCCCAAATAGAAGGGATGTAAGAGGGAACAATGATCAAACCCTGATCTAAGGGAGATGGGGAGGAATTATGGTGGGACACCATGTGAATGGCAGCAGCTACATCACATTAGACAAAAACCAGCCCTAAGTGGAGAAGAGACAGTCACTTTGCACTTAGTTCGTGTGTCGGCCAGTCCTTACCTTGACAGTGATCACACCCTTTCGTCCAACTTTCTTCATTGCATCAGAGATGATATTGCCAATTTCCTGATCTCCATTTGCTGATATCGTGGCAACCTGAAACAGTAAAGCATTTCATCTCATTTCACAATACAGGTGATTTATTTGCTCACTACAAGGAAAACCAGAAAAACCATTTTCAACTAAAATGTGACAAGACAGGGCAGCTGACTGTAGCACACCCACCCCAGGACGCAAGATCTCTGTTCAAGGGCTCACAGCTCTTGGGCAGCTCCAGCACAGGGCCAGATTCCCTGCACTGGGCTCACACACAGACCATCTGAATCTGCAGCCACAAGGAGGAATAACACACAAAGACCAGCACACCTGGTGCCCAAGACCCAGCTGGGCATCCCCCCTCAACCTGAGTGACCTGCCACACCCTCCAAACTCTGCCATCACCTCCCACCCACAAACACAGCTTTGCTCTCATCTGTTCTTCCCACCTACAAAAATACAGGTTTTAAGACCACACTTAGGAATGCAACTTGAAGGTGAAAAAACCAACCTAATTCTGAACTGACTTCTAGCAGTGTAATTGAAGGCAGAATACTGGGAAAGTTAAAAGAGGACCAGGAAAGCACAACCATGAAGATCATTCAGCAAAATATAACTTGAACCTCGATGTATAAAGAAAAATGCCCAGGTGTCACATGCACACAACCCAACTCCACTAAACCTAACCCCACAAAACTTCTTGCTGAACAGCAGCGTAAACTTGGGTTGGTTACATTTTATTGCCATTTTTTTCTAACCTGTGCAATTTCTTCTGGAGTTGTAACAGGTTTAGACAGCTTCTTCAGTTCACCTATGATAGCATCAACTGCAAGCATCACCCCTAAAGATGGAGAAAATACTTGTGAGTGAACAAAACAAGGTGTACGGCACAGAAGAAACCAAAGCACCCACCCATCCTACCAAACAGATTTAATTTAAAAAAAAAGGTCCACGCTGCTAAAATGCATCGATTTTGCATGTTTAAAAACGAATAGTTCTAGTTCTATACTGTCTTTTGTGTATCTCGTGACCTTTTTTGGTGTTGGTGTGAGATACTTTGTCATGATCAAAATCTGTCAAAATTGGCTTCCATGGCAGCAGTAAATGCAGAAATGGCCTTTGGAGTTTACTTATGACGAATAAGTTAACTGCATATAAAATAGTAAAAAAATATTAGAAAAATGAAGAATTTTTCAGAGTCAGCAAAGTCACAGAAACAAGTGTGTTCTCTAAAGCATCACTGTTCATATAAAGGCTCTTCACGTATGTGGCTCTTCAAAAGAAGGCAACTTATTCAGGAAGTAAAATTTAGGATATGAAAAATCTATTACCGTAATTAAACATTAAAAACAAGGGAAAAAAAATTACCCCTCCTGATTTCTACTGGATTAGCTCCTTTGCTGATCTTCTCAAAGCCTTCCTTGGCAATAGCACGTGCGAGTACCGTCGCAGTAGTGGTACCATCTCCTGCTTCCTCATTGGTGTTGTTGGCAACATCTTGAACTAACTTGGCTCCAATATTTTTGTATTTGTCTTTCAAGTCAATTGCCTTTGCTACTGTCACGCCATCTTTTGTCACTTTGGGGCTTCCCCAGCTTTGTTCAATAATAACTGTTCTTCCCTAGGGCGACACAGAACAAGTATTAAGCCAAAGCCAACAGCGTGTTACTTTTAAGAGCTCAGCTGAAGATGAAGGTCCTTTTGAACAGCCACAGCTGAACACCTTGCACGGAGCCTTCAGCTGGGACTTTTCAAGCAAACATTACCAAGGTTCTCCAGAACTGGAAAAATGGCTCACAGGTTTCATGCTTTCACAGAATGAGGCTTCATGCCTCAGCCATAATGCTTAATACCACAGTATGCAACTAAAGACAGACAGGCCTTACTGACAAAAATAATTGAAGAGATTCCCTCTAACAGGAATGTATTTAATAAAATTAGATATACAGCAACACAAAAAAATAAACTTGCAAAATTTCTATGAAATCACAATAAAGAGTCTTCTTAATTCAAAAAAGTAATACAAAGCTCAATTCGTTGCATGTGCTGGAAAGAAAAAAAGAAGTAGAGACTTGCAAACCTCACTTGTGACTAGCAAAGAAAACTGAGAATACTTAATAAATTTGTTAGCGCATTATATAATAATTTTGCAAACATTGCAAGTTACCAAGCCTTTCTTCTCTTAGCCCACACTCAGATCCAACTGAAACGCTGGACTATTCTACCCACCATACACAGACACAGTTAACAGGGGAAACTGTGAACCACACAGGGAACACAGGGCAAATGCACCTGCACAAGAAGACTGCTTGTTCCCAGATGAGTTCAGTAGCTTGAACAGCTGCCCCAGACAATCCCATTGCAGTTCGAGCTGGAGGCAGCACAAACATAAGGAGCCACCTCTGGTCCCCCGCTGCCCTGAACCTCCTGAGCTATCCTGACAGCTGGGAGCTGTTGGAAGAGGGAAGGGAGAGCATCTGCCCCCACTCACCACCGCTGCTCCCAGCCGGCCCTGCACAAGTGTTCTCACCTGCTCTGTCAGGTCCAGCTCCGGGCTGACCGCTCCGGCTCCTGCCCTGGCTGCTCACACCCCAGTGCGGCTCCAGCTCCACCCAGAGCTGGGATCACGTGCCAAGCCAGCCCAGGACTCCCCTGCAGCGCCTACTGTGCTCCTGCACAGAGCCCAGCACATCTGCCCCAGCGACTGAGCTGACTCGGGCTGCCTGCCAGACACGAGCCTGCTCCCCAAGTACAGCCACCCCTCGGAGCTACAGAGGAAAGGTTATGCTTCAGTTACTCAGGCTGAACGTCGTGAAGAGCTTATGTAAATTTACCTCTGTGACATAAAACAGTTAGGCCAAGTAGTTCATACCATGGCTGCTTACTACTATTTTATTCGACCTGCGCTTCTAAATCTAAAAGTAGTTCAAGAATAAGAAAACTTTTCTCTGGAGGATCCTGCTACTAGGAAGTTTTTCATGTAGTCTCTCTAGTTCTCCTTAATTTTATTCTATATTTTGATACAATCTTACTCCAAACGTTTGGTTTACAGCTTTGAGAAGAGTGGCACAACAAAACCTACTTCTCTCCAGTCACATGAAAGGACAAAATCTGCGTTCCTGAAGCTGGGACCACCACCAGTAAACGCACATCCATTTGGAATAGTCCTGCATATTGAGAAGCTGAGCTCTCACATAAACTAGTTCTGTTGAACACTTTGGAGCATCATCAAATCATTGCGTGAGACCACAAACCACATTCCTTAAAATGCAGGGCAGTGCCTAAAGGAAGTCTCCTCACCAGACTGATGCTTATTAAAGACTCTAGAAGCAGAATCAGGCATTGCAGTATAACCCCCACATTTCTACAAGTACGTGGAGAACAGCAGAAGAAGTGAGAACACTGGAACAAAAACCCATAAGGTTACACGAAGTTGCATCAGCAACTGCCCTTTAGCCAATGCATTCACACAGGAGTTAAATTAACTAACTACATTTAAACTTTGTTCCTTTATGGAAAATAGACACAGCTCGCTGACATCACATTCCTTAACCTCCATCTGCTCAGCTTATGGCATTTTTGCCTTTTAATAAACCTACCAGAACACTAAAGACATACAGAAAATACACGAATTATGTTACAGAGGGCAAGCAGCCCTCTGCATATATATTACATGGAACAGATATGAGCCCAAAAAAAATCAGGGTCTCTTCCTTAAAAACGAAGCTTATTTCAAGTTTTACTGCACATTGCATGATTATGCAGGCTACCAGAGCCAGTTTTTTACTGAAGCTGATAACATTTACCAGCCAACTGAACGCTCAACATTACACTTTGGATGAGTTTCTCACCTCATTAATAGTGAAAGGAAAACTGATTAATAACTGTAATTTGTAAAAACAACCCCTGTGCCCCCAACAAGCGAACAGAAAACCCCACACGCTGATTAACCCAGCCCATAACATAGGCAGTTACATTATCTACTACATTGTTACAGGCTATCAACTGAGATGGTAACACGTTATGCACGTCCCCTTAACCTTCAAACTACTACAATGCACCTTTCATAGGAATCCAAGTGATTTTGTTACCATGAAGAGCACGTGCACTGTTGTCACGCTTCAGGTGACAAACATGGGAATACAGCTGCCTACAGCTTTCAGCAGCCTGTCCATAGCCCTCACCCTTCGCACTGCAGTTCTGCAGATGCAATCACACAGCTTCACTGAGGAAAAGCTAACAAACTTCCATGCTATGGTGTTTTCATCCAGCTCAGTGTTAAGTCTTCCATTACCTTTGGCCCCATGGTGACAGCTACAGCGTCGGCTAGAAGATCTACTCCCTGTAGCATCAGAGCTCTGGCGTCTGCTCCGAACTTCACATCTTTTGCATAGGCTCGTGTTAGGTGGGGGGCGAGTGCTCTGGACACCGGTCTGATCTGACCGAGTACTGTAGATAAACGGAGCATGTCTAAAAAATTAAAATAAATGCAGAGTTAAAAAAATCAGCATGATGGTTTCGCACAGTTGCTTCTACAGCAAAAGACAGGAACTGGATTTAAGAAGTAAAGCCAGTGACCCTGATGAGCCTTTAGTTTTTCGGCTGGCTGGAACCGAGACACAGAAGCGGCTGCAGCGAACAGGCCTTGATCCCCGCTCCCCACGGCGAGGTCCGCGCTGCAGCAGCTCCCCCGTGCGCGGCCTCCGCGCTCCTCCCGCGGGCCCTCCCGGCGGCGGGGCAGGACAGGGGGAGGGCAGCGCCGGGCCCCCGCAGCACTGAGTGCTCAGCGCGGCGGTGCCGGGGGCGCCCAGGAAGACTCCCGCGCCCGCCGCCACCACCAAGGGCACAGAGGTGAGGGCCGCGCCGCCCCGGGCCCGCCAGGCCCCCACGCCG
>VXAY01002117.1:953227-1024498 GCA_013399855.1 Oxyruncus cristatus | reverse complement strand
GCTGCCGGGCGCTGCCGCTGTTGTTAGTAAAACACGGAAGGCACGGCCCGGCAGGGAGCTCACCCACCGTGTGCCCAGAGCGGCCGTACCTGCCGGCCCATCCCACAGGGAAGTCATCCTGCCCTTACGTAACTGCGCTCCTGGCACGGGGAGCTGCCGGTGTCACATCGCCTCTCTTCGACCAAACTAAACTCGAGTGTATCTGGGGTCTCACGGTCAGCTGGAAGAGGCACGTCTCTCTCCAGAGATGTAATCTGTGAGGCCTTGATGAGAGACTTCCAGTCTGCTTTTGTAAGGAGAGCTCACGGTCAGAATGGAGCATGTATGACACAAGGTGTTTCGTCCTGTTCTTTGTCATGACATACCGAGGTAAAACTATTACACAACCGTGTCAGTCAGTTCGTCCTATAGGTATTTACTTTGTGAATGAGATGGGATGTTGTGCGCCTTTTATAAATTTGGGGTATCCTGAAAAACACTAAGCTGGACGTGGACCTAGGTTCTGTCAAATACTACGAAGTTCATGTAGGTTGAAGAGTTTTGTGTATAGTGATGATTATTTTTTTTATAGACATGATTTCTTTTGGATTACACTGGTATAGCTATTCAGTGTATAAATACAATCAGTTAACAATATTTCAGCTGTGGCTATTCACTGTGGGTATTTGCTCCAGAGGTGACTTAATCTCTCAGGAGCAGATTGCTGAGCTTTTCAGTTGGGACATTTTCACTGAGTCACTGAACCTCCTGGGATGGCCAGGGCACGCTGTGTGCAGGATCTCTGGATGGCATAAGGGAGTAGCACTACATTTTAATACGGAAAATGCAGAGTAAGAAGATGCCTGTGTGGGATAATCGTAGGTGCAGCAGATGGGAATTGCTTTAGAACACTGAAGTGCAGCTGGAGCTGAGGTGGAACTTGAGGAGGGTTTTGTCACTAGGAGGGCTGATGGCCATCCAGGTACTGACCTAGGGACTGTGGTACCAGGTGAGGAAAATGTGGCATTACAGCTCAGTTTAGAGAAGATGTTCTCAGTGCTGTGTCACTGCTGGGATTTTTATTTTATAACCATTGTACAGTGCTGCTCTCTACAGACCTCTTTTCTTCACCATTCCTACCTGGCCTACCATGTGAAATGGGCACTCTGTGCAGTATTTAAGGTTAGAAATCCAGGCTCAGTGGGTGTTACAGCAAGGTGTGGGCAAGTGATGATGTTCACATGCCGAGTCATGCAGAACTTTCATTTCAAGATGTTCTGCTATTGCAGCTTGAGGAGCGTGAATCCCGTTTCACCCTGTTCCTGCCAGGACTGTGTGCCAGGACCTGCTTCTGTTAAGATGGAGCTTCCTGGAATTGTATAAACTCCATCTATTTTCCTGCATGGCCAAGCTTTTTGTAGGCTGTGCATTTTTATTCCTCCCCCTTTGGTTTGTTAAATTGCTTTAAACTTTTTTTTTTTTTTTTTTTTTTTAAAATAGGATTTCTACAACTGGCCTGATGAATCCTTTGAAGAAATGGATAGTACATTAGCTGTTCAGCAGGTATTCTTACTTACATGAAATCTTGCTAATGAGGTCATCCTGTTTATCTGCTTCGGATGTTGCTGCACAGCAGTGAATTTCACAAGCAGCCATTTATATTAAAAAACTGTGATTGTGTTAGTAGAAATAACTAGAATTCCTCTGTCTGGTTTAAACAGATCAGATTTAAGAAAATAGTGGAGGTTCCTCTGAGTTGCCTTTTCTTTTTTGAAATACATGTTGTAAAAAAGCTGTAAAATTTACCCATTCTTTTATGAATTCTTTTTCTAATTGAAGAAGGGCTTTTTTCAAATCTGGCATTTTTTTATACCCATTTTCTTACCCTGCCCATCTACTCTTTTAACTTTTTAGTCTGTCCGTCACTTCTTGCAGAGAAAAACTAAGTCCCTCAAAGATGTAATGCCCTAGATACGCTGTCTTGCTATAATTACAACAAGATCTAGATTTCTTCCTCCTCCCTCTCCTAGTATATTCAACAAAACATAAGGGCAGACTGTTCCAACATTGATAAGATCCTTGAACCTCCTGAAGGCCAGGATGAAGGCGTATGGAAGTATGAACATTTAAGGTAAGAATCCATCTTTTGTCAGCGTTGTGTCTTGGTTCTGAGTTTTGTTCACTGGCAGTGGTAGTGAGTCTGTCTGAACATGTCACATCAAAAGTAACTTGCTTTTTCTGCTATTGAGTATGGGTATTATTTTCTGAATTCTGAATTCCCTGTTCTTTCTAAAGATTTATAATGCATTCTGATCTAGTGCTTTTCGTGGTTTTTTTAAGACAATGTTAAGTCACTTCAAAAGCTGTATTAGCATGTCTTGAATATGAAAACATAGTCGTGAATTTCCATAGCACCTTCTCATAGTGTCATCAGTTCTTCATCTCTGCTAATTGGAAATGTGATTTTCAGATGCTCCCAGTGCTTTTTCCGAAACTTGCAGGAAATTAGGCTTTAGCCGGGAAAGGAGGAGCACCCGTGTCCTGATTTTTATGTTTCTCATAAGTGTATCTTCTGACTTTATCAAATACATTTTCAGGAATAAGAAGAGTTCTGAGCTCCTCCTAAATTTATACACCTTGACTTTTTGCCTCCTGTTTTCTTTTTCTCTCCTCTGGTCTGGAATAGTTCTAATAGATACAGAGAATCCTCAAAAAAGGAAAAAATGTATAATACACAGTTGCAAAAGACACATTTTAAGAACTTCCCCTGTCCTTTCCCATACACCAAAAAGCTTGGTAGATTCATAGAAGTAACTTGTCACTAAATACTTGTCAGTTTTGGAAAATTTATTCAGATTTTCTTGTAGGATGGAAGGGGAATGTCTGGTAAGTTAAAGAATGCACTTCCAGATACATTCCAGTGAAAGCAGTATTTCCAGAACTGCCACTTCGATAGTGATCTGCAGTAGGACTTCAGCCACTTAAATTATTACAAGTACATCTTAGGAGGATGGAATGATCCAGCTATATGAGTTTGTAACTTTCACTCTTAAATTAATTTTACTGAAGTGTCCTTTTTTTTTTTTTAAGTCTGTATTTGTGAAATAGCACTTGCTTTCATAACAAAGCTGCTATCTTGAACACTCACTAAATTATTTACTAAGCTCAGCCTGTACTGTCAGTTAAGAATTAAAATGGTTTAGCTGAATTAAAAAAAAAGGCAGCTACTGGTGTTATGAAGATCAGAATGTATATCCTGTGTTTTTATGAGATAGTTCCAGTGTACAAACAAATAGCTGATATTTATGCCGTGTGTTCAAATTTTTTTTTAGACAATTCTGCCTTGAGCTCAATGGATTAGCTGTCAAGCTTCAGGTAATTCTTTTCTGGAGACTTTTATATTTTATCGGTGGGAGACTTTTTGTATCACGTACATGCAGAATTTGCAGAGCTTTCTTCTAAATTTCTACACACAGACCTAGCCAGGGGTTTGAGGTAAGAGTTTTGTAGGGTTTTATTGTGGCAAATAACCCTTTTCTGAGGGGGACAGGGCAAGGAAGTGATTTAAAACGATGAGCTCATTTTTGCTGCTGGGTGGTTTTCTTAACTGAACAATTGTTTTAACAGAGTGAATGTCACCCTGACACTTGTACTCAGATGACAGCAACTGAACAATGGATTTTTCTTTGTGCAGCTCATAAAACTCCCAAAGAGGTATGAATGTGTTTTGGAAAACTAAATCACTGAACCCAGTGATGTTGGAAGTTTTTTTCACAGCTGGTATGTTCATGGTAGCTGCTCCCTAGTCAAACCACGTGCTTATGTGGGTTAGGAATATCACTTGAGCTGTTCCTCTCTGCCATTCCGTAGCGTTTTGCAAAAGAACAGGATGAGGTAAGAAGGAACTGCTTTTTAGCTCAGTATTTGTGACTCTGCACATTCCCCTGTTTTCTCTCACAACTTGTGCTGAGCCAGCCTGAAACTCCAGGGAAAAAGCTCTTTGCTTAACGGACAGCAGAGTACATGCTGAGAATAGGTTGTCCTCTTCAGGCTTTGGCCTTGATCCACAATGTAAGCCTGACACTCAGGAAGTGGCTGGATGTGCACATTCTTACGGGAGTTACTCCTAAAAGGTAGTGGAGTCATAAAAAATGCTTTATTGTCGAGTGGGTTTATCAGCATGGCAGTAGCTCATCTCCCTCAGTGTCCAGTTACTTCAAACTTTGTTCAGATCTTCTGTTGAACCACTATATACATTTTTTTTTTCCCCCTCAGAAGGTGTTTGTTGCTATTGGTTAATGGCAGTAGTGCAGTCTGTCACATTTAGCTTTGTATTCATCTTCCTGAATAAGGTATTGGTCCCTTTTAATCTTATCCCTTTTGTCCTGTAAGCTGTTTTTCCTTTTTGTTCTGCTTTTAATTTCCTGAGATGTCTCTGATTTAGCTCTGAAGGCCAACTTCTTTTCCCCCTGCCTCCTTGAACCCCCGTCCCCACTCGGTATATTTGGCGTGTCTGGCAGTAAAAGTGTTGCACTCAGCTGGACTGGAGAACGTCGGGCTGCTTTTAATCTGTGAGCGTGCAGCACTCCTCTGCTGTTCTCCACGTCAGTACTACCTGCCTAGTAACGGTCACGTGGAACCTTGACCTGCCGACAGAAATGCACAGCTGAGAATCTTCTTCCTCAAACTGGAGAACAGCAACACGGACAGAGGTCCCTGCTCCCGGCCTGTCTCAGTCCATCTTTACTTTCTTCCTTCTCCCATATTTGACTGCAGAGCCAGGGCCGGGCTGGCTTGTACCCGTTGTTACACTCAAGATTTTAGTTTTCTTTGCCAAGGGAAAAAGCACAGATAGATTTAGGTGCAGGTTTGGGTTGAGAGCCTGTAAAGAGTGAGTCTGGCAACCTGACTGTGTGGGAAACAAACGATCTGTGAGGTAACAATCATCTTTCAGTGCGCTTCCAGCATGTATTCTTATTATACACCTTTACTTACAGAGATGCATAAAATTCACTTACTCATGTCTAGAATTACATTTCCATAGTAAATTTTTTTTCTTGAAATAATTTACATGGGTTGTGAAACATAGGATAGAAATGGCTCACTTAAGGAGGAAATGTAGTTATACCTTCAGAAGCAACGTGAAACTTCTGGGAATAAAAATGATCAGTGAAATTAAAAGCATCACAAAACACAATTAAAATGCTTCTTTTTAAACCGGTTCTATGACAAGAGCATGTGCTCATACTTGTGCTCACTCACTGTCTGTTTCTGTAGTGTCCTGCTATAGACTACACCAGGCACACACTTGATGGAGCTGCATGTCTTCTGAATAGCAATAAATATTTCCCCAGCAGGTAAAAACACTTTCTCTTGGGAGGAGGGAGGGAGGAGGTGGCACCTGACACTGACAAAACACATGGAAAGGCGTAATGCATTTTTCATGGACTACTGCTGGAACTACCAGAAATCCGGCATCTGTAGGACTGTTGCCATTTTAAGCCAAGGAATAATTGCTTATTCAGATAGTTTGCCCTTTACTGGACCTGACAGATGCTTTTCAGGTGGAAAATTTTACTAATACCTGTTGGCGTTAAGGGGCTTCTATGGGAGCAGTGCCCCCCTAAATAACAGGCTGGCCTTTAGAGAGATGCTGCAGCTCTAAGGACTTCAAGCAGTATGAGTATGGCAGGAAAGCTTCCAGAAGCCAACAACAGTATACTGTGGGACAGAGCAACCACACAAGACAGACTGAGTGTACTGAAGGGGCAGCTCACATCACAGAAACCTCACTAGAGAAATCAAGATTATGCTGCTTTAGGAATCCAGTATTGACAAGCAGGTACAACTAGAGGTCTTTTTTTTTTTTTTTCTTTGCCCATCAATGCTGGAAACCAGAAATCCAGCCTTCTTCAGAGTAACTGATGATTAACTACATGCAGAGCTTTTTTTGGAGACAGTACAATCTGGAAACTGTAAAAATTGACAATTTGTAAATGTGGAGCTTTCACTAACACTTTTACTTTCCTTCCAAAAATAAGCAATTCCAGACACAGACATCTGCAATACCCAAGTCTAAATTTCATATGTAGCTATACAGTACAGTTTTAACGATCAGAATTCATGTCAGTGTGTATCTCACGAATTAGATCTGTTATGTAACCTTTCTCCTGGTGCTTACAGGGTTAGCATAAAGGAATCCTCTGTAGCCAAATTAGGATCAGTGTGCCGAAGGATTTACAGAATATTTTCACACGCTTATTTTCATCACCGGCAGATATTTGATGAATATGAAGTAAGTAGTTTCAAATTACATCGTGAAAGCAGGGCATTTACTGAAGTTACAGCTGTAATATAATTGTATATATTACATCTTAGTCCTACCAGAAGATGGGTATTCAAGTGAAGGATTGATTATGGCAGGTTCCAGTTTTGCAATAACTGAAAAGCTGTTACACATTCACATAAAAATTCATTTATGTACTTAGTTACCCAATTATGGTTTCCCTTCATTTTGGCATAAAAGGTCAAAATTTGAGAGTTTTTGTCCAAAGAACTCAAATTCATCTTGTTTTCAAGATTCTGAATGTATTCAAGCACTTGATGTAGTTAGTTCTTCTGTGTATATATATATATAGGTATATATAAAATACATATATTTCCAGTACAAGGTAAGGAATTTTAATTGTAAAACTAAAGAAAAGGAGTGACTGGTGGCAGCTTGTGCACCTCCAGTAATCAATCTTTGTTTGTTTTTGTGATGGGAAAGTAGAAATTAATAGATAAAAAGGAGATAAGGAGTATAGCTGGATATAAAAGGAAACCTTTGCCAAATCCTTCTTAAAGTTGCTGGAACAGCTGTGGAATGGTTGTACCCTGTTCTGTTTGCAATAGTACATGTAGGAGGAATTGCAGAACTATATTGACATTTAAATATATTCTTGTCTAAGTGCTGTTAAATTGAGCTGTGACTTAAACTTCAGTAGGTTTTTTATTAATTGCAGTAACTAAGCAAACAGTAAAGACAAAAAAGAAGCAGTTAAAACTTTACTATTTAAGCATGACTGTTTCTTTTTAAGACTTGTAAATCTAATGAGACAATTCCATATAAGCAGGCTTTTTTTTTTTTTTAATGTTCTTCCTAATTGTTTAAAATTATCCTTCTGTACATACTGTTCTCTCCCCTTTTTTCATCTCCAGAATGAAACTTTCTTGTGTCACCGGTTCACTAAGTTTGTGATGAAGTATAATCTGATGTCCAAGGATAACCTGATTGTACCGATTTTGGAAGAAGAAGTGCAAAATTCAGTGTCAGGGGAAAGTGAGGCATGATGGGACCAGCAGTACAGAAGCCTGTACTGAACAAAAACAAAACATTAATGATGTACTGTATATATCATTTTAGACACTTCAATCACGTATCCTCATAGCTTTGTTTAGTATACTTTTTGTATGCTGTGTGCATTGCCTTTTAATATGGGAAATACTTTAAGTTATTCATGAGCTGTATATTCATCAATGTGGCACTCATGGTTTTTAAATAAAAGGAGTAGTATCTGTTTATAATGCCTGTTAATAAAAGAATTTACAGTTCTTTAAAACTGCTGCTAAACAATCATTGAATCACAATCCTGAAGATGTGTCTGATTGGGTGGGGAAAAAAGTGAGTTGAAGATTTCACACCAAGCCATTTTGTAATGCAGTACCTATATTAAGTCTTTGTTCAAAGATTATCACCTTAAATATATAATTCTGCAAGAGTCTCCTTGCAATGTAGCTTACTCCTAATTTACCTTTTATTTTTTTAAGATGGCTTTGAAGATTTATTTCTGGATGTGCATATTGCTGTATGTGTATATCCAAATGCTAATAGGATCTATAGTATTAACCCAAAGGACAATGTCACTATGCTATTGAACATATATGTTCTCGATATATATCTAACACACTTTCTGGACTTGTTTTTTTGTTCCCAGTGGAGGTTTGTGTACAGCAGGGGACAGGTGCTGTCCTGTTAAGGCAGACCTGACTTCTCCAGTGCACCACCTCTCTAAAGAATACCTGTGCATATTGATGGCAACTGCTTACAGATTATACCTCAGCTATTCGTGTTACACTACATAACACACTAGCATGGTCTTTGCTTGTATTCCTAGGAAAAATATTAAGTACCTGAAATAACGAATGCCACTCTTTGCAAGAGTTAATCATGTTTTCAACATACATTTGTTTCTCTTCATTCACCTGAATTATATTGACAAAGATTTGGATTCATGCTTCTGTTCCCTATCAGATGTTTATTTGAAGCTGTGTTTGCAGATTTGCAATAACTGACAATTTCCATGAGTGCTGCTTAATTGTGTTATGTCTAGAATGATAGAACTAAATGTTTTAGAGATGCATATAACAGAAATACTGCTAAGTGTACATGAATGCAGGGTCTAAAAGCAGTAGCAGTGTTCTTCTATTACATGAATTTTGCATAGCTGTTTAAGAAGTTAGCTGGTTGTTTCTCTTTGAGGTTGCCAGGAGCCCTCTTTATTTCTTTCAGCAGGTCAGAATGGGCTAGCTCAGCTGGTTTCAATTACTTCCACTTTGTTTTCTACATTATATTTACATGGAAAGAAGGGAGTCCACCTATTTTTATTGTCTTTTTTTGTAATATACTAAACATGCCTTAAATTCTGTGTTTCTTTATATGAATCAAGCACACCTCAAGCAACTGTATCACCTGGATGTAAAGGGAATTTAAACAATGAGAAAATAGAGAGACTAAGCTTAAAGTACTTCAACAGCTGTATTCTTCAGCAGCTCTTTTTGTCTCATGTTTATCATTGTAATTGCAGGGTAATTGCATGAGATGTTGTCTGAGTGAAAGTAGCTTTAGTTGCTGTCTATACACTTAGCTGTAACTTGCCTTGTATAGACTGGGTTAACCTGATTTTGATAGATACCTTGAAGTTTGTACTGCAGGTAGGAGAACTGCATTCTGGAGGTAGTCAAATGTATTTAGCTTTGTTACAGTCTGCTCTAGGACCATCCATGGTGTGGTTCCTCTGTCCGGTCACTCCGCATGTGTATAGTGGCCACGGGGACTGAGACGGGCAAAACCATGTAACTGGTGTTGCTAATTACATTTCCTCTACAAAATTGAAGATGATGATGTGGTGCTCAGGACTGCATTAAAATTTTAAGCCTCTTCCTCTTACGCTTTAAAGAGTTTCACTTCAAAATAAAACTCGGGAAGTTTTAATCCTGCTTATTCTCATTCAGATTTGCACTGTAAAGTTGACTTGCTATACTAAGCTGATTTTATATATAAGGCCTAAGTGAGACACTGCTTGTATTTTCCCTTGCTATTGTTTACATGAGTACTGTGTACACACATGTGCCTGGATGGTACCATAAAACTTCAGTTAGCCTAAGCAAACCATTGATTTGTCTAATAAATATTAACACATTTAATTTAGACTCTACATAATAGGGAAACTGAGACTGTCTTTGAACTATATTGTAAAGAAAAGGATGAAATTAAACTGTTTCTTTATCCATACTACTATACTTTGGCAAGTTATTCTCACTTTTCATGTCGTCCAAGAATGCAGCAACTGCGTGCTTCCAAGAGAACCTTCAGTGCTCTCCCCTCACTGCAAGGTGTGCTGAAGTCAAGTTGTGTGTCTTCTTTCAAAAGTAGAGAAATGCAATACTCATTAGCAGCTTAGAAGTCGGACCTCAAATTGATACACCTCTCAAATCAGAAAAGGGTGGTTGTACAGTAAGATGGTTGTCAGAGAGATGTAGAAGAGGGGTTTTCCACATACAAAGTAAGCACGTTATGACAGCAACTCACAAATGCCAAAGCAAGTGTAAGCAAAAACTAACTTCCAGGTTATTTTTTCCTTCATCACTGAGGTTTTTCCTGACTTTGGCTTAGCATATCTTGCAAGAAGTCAGCCATGGTGATTTTGCTGCTCTTAAGATTTTAATTCTCTCACGTGTTGTCAAAGTTCATCTGCTTAAACAGATCAGAACAGGTCACCAGACCAGTTCCACTGAACCACTTTGTCTCTTCATTTCAAGTTGTGCTTACCTCAAGCCAGGGATGTTCACCTCTTTAATTCATAACACTTGTCCAAACTCTGATACAGGAATTTGGCTTTGAAAAATGTAAATCTTAACTTACATGATTCTCTAATCTGTAGGGAACTGTCAAGACAGTGGCTTGAATTTTTTGCCTTCAAAAGCATAATAGACTAATAACAAGGAAAGCCTAATCAGCTTTTAATAGATGGCTCTGAGTCTATCAGGCTTTGCCTTGGGAGCTGTCTGGATGTACGGACAAGACTGCAAGAAAGTAATTCTAGCTTGAGGCAAGATATACACTGATCTAACCCATTTAATATCAGTGTGAGACAAACCTAACGAACCAATTTGGTAAGTGCTTTTAATGGTGAGAACCTTCCTATCTGAACTAAAGAGATCTTACCCTTTACAAAAATAGTACTTTACAGATCAGAAACACACAAGTTAAGCAACAGTTTATTGCAGTTGACCAGTAAATAAACTGTTCTGACAATTATGAGCAGGGTACAAAATATTTAACATTGGACATTTTCTTCCTGTTTGTAAACACTAGAAAACTATTTCCTCTCCAAACAATTTAAGCATCAGAAAGTATAAACATTCTTTTGCAGAAGTTTGTGAACAGTATTGGCTGCCTTTTATCTCTGTTCTGATAGTTGCAGAGCATTTCTCTTGTCACATACAGTCTTTCCTACTACAGTTCAGACACATGCTGCTCCTGACTGAAACCCTGTTATTGAGTAAAAATGTACTTTTACTGTCAGAGTATGCATCCATGCTTTAATTTGCAATTCTTACAATAAAAAGGAAGTTAATGCACTCTGGTAAAATGGAAACTGAGCAGTCTGTGTACATATACACACCCAATAGCATACAAAAACTGTTGTTACACTCAGCTACATGCCACCAGTGATGAAGCCCCTGGTGCTCACACTAATCTAAAGAACAGGAGAGGTGTGCAGTCACACCAGTTTCCACAGTCTGCAACAGTTTCTGGTTCAGTGACTTTCAGAGAGAATAATGCTTTCCCTTCCAGGAGTTTTTTGGTCACCTTTTAAATCCACGAAGATTTACACACAACATCCCGCAGCAAGGAATTCTACAGTCAGCTGGACAGATACCACGATTTGTTTCATACTGCCTACTTAC
The DNA here is from genome assembly GCA_013399855.1 of Oxyruncus cristatus. Lineage (NCBI taxonomy): Eukaryota > Metazoa > Chordata > Aves > Passeriformes > Cotingidae > Oxyruncus > Oxyruncus cristatus. The sequence goes on along the minus strand of VXAY01002117.1, from coordinate 1,013,287 downwards.
CACTGCCATGGCTGCCCTGAGTTCTTGTACCAAAAAAAGAATGCTGAGGAATTCATTCCTTTGCTACCCTCTGTGCCACTCACTTTACACATCTCTATCTCGGCTCCTGTCAGGTTGGCTTTTCCCCCCCATATGAAGAATTGTACTTTATTTTCTTCCATACAGAGCCTAAATGTAGCCCTGTGAGGTGAAAGACAATAGAGAGCTCAGAAAACAAGATTAATGTTTCTACAGCAGAGGCAACTTGCATACTGTGAGAAAAGTGACATTTAAAAAAACCCCAGCTGTTCCTTAACAGGAATTGCTGAGTGTGTTCAGAGGAAACAATTCCACATATTTATACTGAATTAAAGAGACAAGAAGGAAATTCAGAGGTTTGCAGCACAGCCAACACCTGTGAGATTCACAAGCAACAACTAAAGCACAGTTAAAACTGGGGACTACTGGAAAGGAATATGGTTTTATTGCATTTTAAGACAAGCCTTGCTAAAAGTAATATTCTAGAGTGTACCTGTGGACATCCATATGGTACCCTAGTACCAAAAGAGAATCTCCTTTGTGTACATCCCATTACCTGTAAGGGGAAAATCTCTTAAAATGATAGTATTTAATTCGAATTTTCTGCACTCTCAACAGCTGGTAAGATCTCAGTTACAAGTTAAATTATTCTTTTTATCCAAGTAATGTATTCTAGCAAGAGTAACTGCATTAAATTTACTACGTTATACTTTGTAACTTAAATAGTTGTAGTTGAGCGTTAAGGATTCACTGCTGTTAACCACCATAAGCAAGAACAGTGCTTAATAAAAGGTAATTTCTTTATGTACTTTAAAAGCTCTAACTTGAAATATTCTGAATTGCTGAAGTTTTTGACCAGTTCTTCCTCGATTTACAGGTTTGACTTGAATGGGGAATGACCAGTAGTTAAAATGACAAGCACACCAGAGTTTGGGATAACCCAGGAAAAATACTTTCAGAAGGAGAGCAACATCTTCCAAGTTGCAAAAGCCCAGCTGTTACTCCATTTTTAAAATGCTGGAGTTACCTGGCTTTCTGCCAGAGCCAGATGTCACATGTGTGTCTGTAGTTTCTCCCCCCCTGGTACCATGAAGGAGGTCCCTGCTAACTGTGACCACGACTGCTGTCCCAGAGCATAACCTGCATGACAGAGCAGCATTTGGGTCAGGCTCTGCAGGAACACCCAGCCCAGCACCCTCCCTGTTAGCAGGGGGATCTTCCCCCACACAGTGCCCCAGACAGGGAAGGAATGCAAGGTTCATGCCCCACATCTCTGACCTCGAGATGCTGGGAAAGCTGGGAGAGATGCCTTGGCAAGAAGGGATTTCTTACCATGCCTCCTATTACAGGCACTCCTGCGCCCCCATTGCTCCCCGCAGCACACAATGGCAAAAAGAAGCTGAAGGAATGTCTCCAGCTCCAGGGCTGTGGATTTCTTTGGGGGGGAAAAAAACCCCACCAATCCCAAACCTGCTACAAACAGTTGTTAAGAGTTCCTCTTCCAAAAGGAAAAATAAGCAAGCCTGCCTACAAGAATTTCACAAGCAAATTGGGAAGCACCTCCAAAGCAGTAATATTTCAAGCTCCCACTATACTAATTATGCCAGTAGAATGGGTTTCCCCCATGCCCATCCTACAAAAACAAATTGAAATAGCAGCAAGTCTAAGTTTTTTCCTTCATGAGTTAATTTTTGCAGCTTTTGCCCATGTTATTTGTGCACAGCTCTGAGACTGCAGCTACACTTCCACTATCCTGGTCATCTCCTGGGGTACTCATTTGGAGTTAATTGTTGGTGTTCCTGTCACTGCATTGATTGGCCCACTGTGTTTAGTGCCAGCACCTATTGCCGTGTACAGGCAGATTCCCACAGCAGCTGGTGGAATGCCCCCACAGGGGAGCAGAGTGGGGCAGGTAGATGTGTTCACCACATTTCTCTCCATGTTTGCAGCACAACACACACAGACAGGTATCAGAATCCCTGGGTGATGTGTGTGCTGTACTGCAAGCATGGAGAGCAGGGTTCTGAATACAATTGCTCAGTTCCGTTCTGATTTCTCATCAATGCTCAGTTCTCATCTCATTTCTCAATGACCAAATCATTTTGCATTAACTTAAATATCAAGAGCATTTATATTTTTTTGCTTCTAAAACTAAATGAAAAATGCAATTTTTTCCTGGAGACACATTTTATTCAGCTTCTCCTCTGTGCAGCATAAAAATAATTCCTGTTTGTGCCTCTCCCCACACAGCCCTGCCAGCATTACCCTCGATTAACGCAAGCAGCTCCTCCCCATGGTGAGGATGTCTGGTATTTGATGCAGTTGAATACACTTTATCCAGGGTGAGATACATTCAGCTGAGACATTTTATATACACATCAGCACGTTTGTATATACTGCACAATCTAATATTGGCCATTAAGTTTAGCCCATGTCCTCCTCCTGTGTTAGCAGCTTCACTGCGCACACTGATGTCAATGCTGCTTCTGAGCTTCTCAAACTACTCGCTCATAGACTGCAAGTTATCTTCCAGGGGATGAGCAGTTCTTAATTTCCACTCACAAGTAAGTTACAAATACATCATTACACAAGCTGTAAGCTCTGACAGCACCTGGCTTAACATGTACAAGGAACTCTGATACAACCTGCAGAGGTGAAACTATTACAGGAGCAAGTGTCTGCCTACAGCACCCCAAGTTTTTCTGTCCACACAAAGTCTGAATGTAGCTTAAATTACTAACACTCTAGGCTAAGACTTGACATTTCTCTAGGCTTTAGAACTTATGCAAGGCAAATAAAGTGAAAATTACATTAAAACTTAACAGCCAGACAGTTCATCTTTCCCCACCAATATTTACAACACCCTTAAGACAACAAACAACAAAACAATCAATCAAACCCAAAAACATTCCTCCAGTTTGTGGAAAATACTAAACACATCCTCATTCCTTTCTCCTTACACAATTCAAACTGTCACCCTTTTGCAGCTTTTGCTTCCTTGCTTGTCAAAAGCATGAACAAGTTAGGAGAACACCCAGTCATGTAGTTATACTATTAAAGACAGACAGAAAAGCAAATGATTTTGTAATAGTATTATTACTACAGTAGGATTAACACAACAAAACCTGACGAAAACACAAAATGAGTCTGGGAGAAGTCATAGGATTATACCAATGCATTTAAAGTAGTATGATTTTTTTAAAAAAATCCATTTGTGTGATTTATGTACATGTCCATCTAATGCGGTTACTTACTTTATCACATACATGTGACCTGAGTGACTCCGTCTTCCTGGTCATATTGTCCATCATCCAGTTCCCTTAATACTCCATCACTGCTACTGAATCCTGGAAAGCCCCCATACTGGGAAGATCCCTCCTTGATCCAACATTGTTTAGAAGGAGATAGGTGAAACTCGTCAGGTGGTTGTCCAATTTCTAGAGGGCAAGAAGTAGCTGTGTCTAATCCAACACTTCTGCTAGACACTTTGCCTTTTTCCTCCCCAGTAACTTGTCTTAAGGATTTCCTCTGGAATACAAGAGATGTTGAAATGTTAACTTATTTCAGGGAAAAAAACCCCAGCCAAATACTTTGCAATGAGTCATGCATGGATTTAATGTGAGCTGCATTTTAACACAAGGCAGCATTTAACACTTTCATTTAAACTACCAACTCCTTTGGAGAAAAAACCTCCAACAGATACATTTTTGGTCTCTATAAATAAACTTCAAGAGAGGGGAAAAAAAAAAAAGATACACAGTTCAGATTCAAGAAAGCACAAATGAATGCTAAGAAAAAAATACTTCAACAGTGCTCAATTCTTATGCAGTACTTGGCAGAACTAGAATAACTTAGAGGTCTTAGCCTACTCTAAAATCAGCTCTTTGAAGAAAGCATCTAACATAAATGACTAAAATAACCTAACTCTGACCCTTTCTGCCACAGACATGCACATTCTGCCCCTCCTTGTGCTCCAAAGGGGAGAGTGCTGGCACAGCCCCTGCTGTCAGCTGCCTCTCACCTGCAGCAGCCTCAGTGCCCCGAGGGGTCAGAAGGCCTGGCAGTGTCAGGTACAGCTGAGAGCTCCACCACCTCCAGCTCCCTCTGTAGGCAGACACTCGCTCTTCTCCAGTAACAAACCTACAAGCCACCACATACAGTCTCTGGCTACTGCCCTCCTCAGCAAGCCCTGCTGGTTAGTCAGTGGATGTTGATCCCATTCCTGAACGCAGCTCTCTCTGGGAGCTTCAGCATCACTGCAGTGTTTCAGAAGGGTGAGAATTCAACTCCATCAGTACTGAACTCTGCAAAAAGAGGGTGACCTGACCGCTTCATAGGACTGAAGATTCCCCACTGATCCATCTCATGGTGCAATTGAGAGGCTTTCTTATCTTCCCAGTTCTGCCCATGAACATCTTCAGAGACCTCCTCAGATAATGGCACATTCCTTGAGAATTGCATTCAATTCTCATGGTGAATCCATGCAGATAGAAGTCAGTGGCTGCTCTGTACAGCCATTTGAAATGAGGTCTACGGAGTTCTTGCACAGGAAAAGCTTAGTATAAATACAGTCTGATATTAGTACTGGGATTGGCCGATATTTCCTGCTGAATGATGCATTTTGTTGAATGATGATGGTTGCCAACGTCAAAAAAGAAAGTCAGCAGATCGCAATTTCTGCAAATAAGAGACTGACCAGACTCTGCCAAGGGTCCCCTGAGCCATCACAAATAAATAAAAGGTTTATTTCACTTCAGCATCAGGAGCTACCTGCGTTACTTAGATCTACGATGATGCAGCAGCTCCAGAGACGGTGTCAGTGCCTTGAGCCACAAGAGAGGAACACAGTCAGGAAGGCAGAAGTGCTAAGATAAGCTCCCTGCTTGGAGCCCTGCTCTCAGCACAAGCACTGCTAACACAGGAGATGCTTGCCAGGGACACAGCCCTGCCTACAGAAGGAACAAATTCCAGCCACAAAGGAAGCCTCAGCACAGAGCTGCATTTCAGTGCATGAAGGACACAAGCACCCTTGCACAAATGCAAGCACTTGAAAAACAAAACCACAACTGCTTTTATCATGCTTTGGAAGTTTGCACCTCTCTTCTACACATTTTTTTCCTCAAACCCTTTTGAAACAGTAAAAACAATGGACCATGTAGCTAAAGGAAACGTATGCAGGGAAGCTGTTACAGGAGAGACTGGGAAATCAGGCTAAGGGGAAACACTGTTGCCTCAGGAGAAACAAAAGGAAATACGTTTTGCCTGGATGCCACAGTAAGAAGATGGAGAAGACTGCTTAAAGGAAATAAATGAAGAAATAAGGAAAAAAACCACCAGAAAGCCCTCAAGCATTGCATGGTTCAATCTTGCATCTCCTCTTCTGAACTGTTTTCTTTGAAAAGCAAGTGACAAGTGATAAACAGAGTTTGAGACAGTACAGGCCTTGGAACCCAAGAGGCTTTTGAACTATTACATAAATCGTAAGCCAGGTCATAACACCCTACCCCAGGAATATAGAAGAAGGCAGAGATGAGCTGCGTGGACACAAAATATACCATCCTCAGAAAAGAGACCCTGTCAGATGAAGAAACCAGGTAACAGCAGGGTTCCCCTCAATTCTGACTGAAGCAAAACTTCCTTTAGAAATAGCAATGCTAATTACAACCCAACAATCAACAAATCTAACCCTGAGTGCACAAAGCACCCCATGCTCTGTGTTGCCACTCTCCAGAACGCAACTCCAACAGCTGTACCTGCCTGTGGGGTACAGCTCCTGCCATGGCCAGACCCTACTGCACTGTGGAGATCTAAAAAGTGACGTGACCGGGGCGCTGGGGTTTGACAGCTGTGTTTGAAGAGGCCCGTATGAGGCTGCTTTCTTACTCCAGTAATGAAAGAGCCTTGTTAGCAGCATTCTTCAAGGTATCTGAGCTGCAAATGTGGTAAGGGTGTGCTTAAATAAACAAAAGTTGCGATGCAATGTTTTTTAACGTAGAAATTTTAGGTATCTGAACTATTTCTGTGTTTCAAAAACACCCTAAGTTGTGGATACCAAAATTTTTTTAGTAACAGCTTTAATGTAATATGAACATCAATGAAAAGATACACACTACAAATAAAAAGAAAAGTGTCATGCCAAACAATATACAATCACAGGAATTAAATGTTTTTACAAAAATGTTTGCAAGGGGTCAATAAAATAGCACAGCTGTGTTGTCAATGTCCAGAAGACAACAAAGTCTTTAGAGCAGAAGGGAAAGCTTTCAAATTTCAGTAGCTTATTTTACATCTGAAATTTAGGTACCTAATACAAAGCTATCATGATATTCTATAACAGTTTGGTATTACTAACAAACCCATGAATTCAGATTGAAATGGAAGTAATATGCTGTCTGCCGATTCAAACACTTTTGTAAAAAAAGCAATGAAGTGAAAAGAGTAAAATTTAGGAGAAAACCAACATAATTGGCAAAACAGAAGGAAAAATGTCACTCTGCTAAATGTTTCAGCTTCAGCTCCAGTTACCTATTTATCCCATCCTAAAATGACCTCATCATATTGAAGTTTCCTGGTGGAGAAGTAAAACATTCACTGGTACTTAAAGAGCACATTTAGATACTAAGTTTGTTCAGATTTTAAACACAGAAATCCTGATGTAAATGGCCACACATCAGCTATTCTTTGTCTACTTCCAGTATGTTTAATGCTTAAGTCAAAGGTTTCCTATTACAACAAATAAAAGAGGAACTACAAAATACACCATTTTATTTGTATAAACCAAAGCTGTTCATCAGCTCATAACTCGGTGACAGAATTTAAACTGTGAGTGTAATGCTTCCTATTTTTAATTTAAACCACATCTCAGAGATTCATCAGTTCCTCAGACTGAATGTTTTTACAGAACTGGTTTGTACTACATCTCTTGACAGAACCCAGTCTTAACCATTCTAACTTCTGACAGATAGTGATGCTGCCTTCTAAGAGACACTTAGAGTTAGAAATAACATTATGCCTTACCAAGGGAAGAGTTCTCAGAGCAGGAGTTCATGGCCTTTATTATACAGAGTGTTAAAAATGTAGGAAAGCATTATTTTGCTTTATAAGCACTGACATTATGTTCCATATTTTCACAATATTGGTATCAAAATTGTGTTCCAAAACATGCATTAGGAAGAAAAGACTACAAAGTCAGGAAGAAGGTCTGAAAGCTAAAAGCTGAAGATGCTTTGTACACAGAAGGTGGTTAAAGGACAAAAAATTCCACTGGCAGAATTTAGAAGAGGGTATGAACGGAAGGAAAGACTAAGACACCGGCAAGGAAGACCACACAGAACACTGATGAGAAAAAAGCAGAAGCTCCAGTTAAGTAAATGAGAAAATAAATTACAGTTTTTAAGAACTAGATGGGAATTGAGACAAAAAAATAAAACAGGACTTGAATTGTGCATGTTGAAAGCAGTTCTTTCAGGCATGGAAGTACTAATTATCAGGGGACACAGTGAGAAGGAAGTTAGGCTGGAGATAAGCAAAAGCCTGGAGAAGAACAAAAAAAGGAAGAGCATATTTTAGAAACACTAAGCAGAGGAAAACACAGATGATGGTAACAGACTGAATGGAAAGTAAAAAAGACAGATCAAATATGAATGGAAGAAGTTTAGAGACTCATGGAAGTATTTATATAGGACAAAAAAGAAGCTAGGTATCACTGCCTTATAACAGTATATAAAGTCTGTAAAGTTTGGTGCTGGACATGAGTGAAAATATTCATAGCTTAAGACTATCACAGGAAAGCCACGTTGAACAGAGAAAGGTGGAACAGCTATTGAAATCCAGAAATAAGCACCCTGAGATGTCAGAAGATGCAGCAAAGAAGAGCCCATCAGCAGTTCCCCCTTGGCTGGCACAGCAGGGTTTACTGCAGCACCGTGCAGGTGCAGTAACTGCTGCCACACCGACCGAGCAGAGCGTGGTGACTGCGTTACTTAACCCTCAGAAAACACTTGATGCAACCTCTGTTACGGGAGCTTCTTTCAAAAGGGACAACGAGGTGAGGAGGTTCAGCTGCAGAGTTTTCAATCCACTGTCACACATTTTCAGGCAACAACAACCTTCACCCTGTTAACCTGCAGATTATAGTATCCCTCGTACAGCTTGACACCTGTTTCTTTTAGAAATGTGAAAGTAGATATTTTGGAGGTCAAAATACTTTCTTATGTGCAACAGATATAGGATTTCAATCAGAACATTCAATACTTCCTAAAGACTCCAAAGAAAATACTTCCAACTTTGGCAACTTCTTCCACCTGAGACACAGTAATTCCTTAGCAAAAAACATGTTTTTAGCATGCTTATGCTCTTCTCCATGGCTTAGCTCAAGAGATAATGGCTGAGAAAACAAGTAACATGTGAGTTCTGCAAAAGCCCTCCACAAACTTGAACTGGTAATGAGTAAAATCCTGTTCTGCCACTTTTTTTTGCCTATTGAGAAGCCTAGTTTGTTTCTCTATCTTACCATTATGTGAAGTACCAATTTTTTTATATTAATACCATAAACATGTTACTCACCTCTGGTGTCTGGACAGCAGAACTCCACATAACAGGTCTCTGAAGAAAAATTACTTGTTTTGTAGCGAGATTTCCTTCACTAAAATTTAAAAAAAAAATAGTTTCAATATTTTAATAGCAACAATTGTCCCTAATGCATTCATAACTTTTAAAGTCAGCTTTAAATTGTGTGTATGTAAGTCCACGAGTAAGAAGAGGACAGACCAGTTTATTCCTGCACAGTTCTGTAAACATATTTAAAAAAAAAATTAGAAGCATAGAGCTGGGTTAAGGTGATGCACATAAAAATACGGACAGACCAATAACTTGTATTGCTATGACTGGAGTTATTTGACTTGTACACTCTTGAAAGTTTAAGTACCAGAGTTCCTACTTTTAATCCAAGTTCTACACCTTTATGTCTGAAGCAAACCTCCACGAGTCTTTCTTTAGCCTAATCTTCCCTGTAAATATTACCACCCATTAATGCCACAACAACCAGGCCCAACCTCAATAGATCCGTAGCTTCAACAAGTATCTCAATACTTTGTGGCATGAAACTTGGGAATTACCATTCTTTACTGCTAAATAAAAGTTGTTTTCTGGTTGTAACATGCCATCTAACTGGCACAGAGGGATAAGCTTCCTGCCTCCCTACCTATGGATAAAAGGACTTGGCTCAGTTTTAATAAGCTCTGCATCAACAATGAGAGAAACAACACTGGCTGTTTTGTATGAGGGAGCCTAGGAAGGACTAGAGAATATTTTATTAGGATAAATAAAGGGAAAAAAAAAAAGAGCAACTTCAGTCCTGAAACTTTTACAGATTTTAATACTGTTATGGTACACATATAAAGCAGCACAAGTGCTTTTCTTTCTCCCAAAGGGAATACCTGCAGAATAATAAACATGAAGAGGTGAAGTTTTTTCCCAAGACCTACTCAGATATTACTGCTCTTTCAGAAGTATTACACTCTTAGTAGTGATAAATACATTAAAACTTGAAGATGTATTTTCATAACCTTTCCACCAGAAATTCATGTCACCACATTGATAGCATATGTACTACAAAGCCCAACTCTGTGTCAATGAAAAAGTGCAAGAATTTCGAGACTAGAACTACAATAAGAGTTTAAAAAATTCCAGTGATCTTCTAAATATCAGATATGACATTTTTCTCTCCCCGACTCCTGTTTCTGGGCAGTATTTAGCAAGAGTTTTATGCATATACAGGAAAAACACTGAAATACTTCAGTAAAAGGGTGACTTCAGATTTAAGAGTGCACTAAAGACAAGTAGCAAAATAGAAACACCAAATAGATGTAGTGAGTTCATCTGAAATATTTATGATTCTACCTATTCTATCAATCATAAAACAGTATTATTATGCATAATATTACAGAAAGAACTACTAAAACAATGCAAGCTTCTACTTCAGTATGAGTATGCCATAAAGTTAACAATCACACACCAAGTTCAGGTAACCATGCATGTTTCGTGACAGGGCTAGGACTGAAAATTTATTTATATTTAACATTAGGGACCTGCTCCAAGAAAAATCAGGGACTAAAACTGTTCCTATGAGCTCAGGAAGAGTTCCAGCATAAACAGCTACTCAGATCAATAGCTGGTGATGTTGGGTTTGTGATTGTGTTTGGCCCCTCCCAATCTTCCTTGCAGTCCAGCTGAACTCAGGTCATGGCATATCTTTGCATGTCTTCCTTGGATGAGAATGGAGAACTATCTTAAAACTCCAGCTAGTGGGGAAAACAAGAATGCAGGAGAACAAATTAATTCATTTCCTTAAACTAACAAGGTTTCCTGCTCCAAGAGTCTCTACCTCACTATTTGCACTCATGAAAAGAAAACGTGTTAAGATTTTATGTCATCACAAGTAAATCCACAATCCTGCATTCCACTTGGCTACATATTCCTCCCTGCCTCAGTTATGTCTGTTTTGATAATATCAACTGGGAAATCTCTCTTCTAAGCAAGAAGGCAGAGCACAGTCCCTGGCATGGGGAAGAGCCTATGGCTTATTTTGTAACAGTGTCTGCATTCCTTCAGAGACAAGGAAAAAACCCCAAACATTAAGCTACAGCTTGTACAAATTCTACTGGAACAGAAAAAGGACATGATGGTGAGTAGACAATAAGTAAATTAACAATTTTCTAAGTCTGACCTTATTAAGATGCCACACACGACAAAGCTGCCATGAGCTTAATTCACAAAGAACTCAATGACAGTGGGATTTCCGCAGAATTTAAATGAGAAAAAATGCTTACAGCAAGGGAAGCTCTGTAGCTTCCCTCGCATTTCCACATTCCCTCTTTGCCTCATAAGTCAGAGCCTTTTGAAAACACTGATTAAGTGGTGAGCCACGATAAATTAATAACCAAAGTCAGTGCTTTCGTGCTGCACTGCTCATGGTCTGCCTTGCCCGTTTGCAGGGACTGCAGCAATCAGTGGAGGGAAATAAAGGTCACAGCAGAGTCAGGCTGCTGAAGCTTCTTCCTCTCTCAAGAGTGATGAAGAGCAACAGAGACCCTTTTGTTGAAACTGCAGCAATTTGCTTGTCTGCTTATGCTGGATGGGTAAAGAAATTTGTCCTCTTACATGTCCATATTTCAGTCCCCAAAAGCAAACATCAAGCTAGAAACTCAGTAGTACTCCAGTGGCCCTGATTTTTATATATCTGTTTTTTTTATTAACATGTTTACAAAGCAGTTCAAACAGAGGTTGATCAAAGTTTACTAAAAATGAACAAAAGGAATAAGGTATTTAACTCCTAAACAGATTATTCATTTTATTATTGCTATTTATCTGAACTTGGCATAATTGCTATCAAATTCTTGTCTTGACATTTACCAATTAAGTAAGACTTGCATACAATACAGGGGGCTCTTGAGATCACTGATATTGTGGATCTATCTGGTATTCTTTTATGGTCTGCTTTTTTTACTCTAGAAATTTTCTTTATTGACTGCTGGTACAGTTTAAATACCCAAGACAATGGATACAACAAATGTTGCATCATTTGCATTTTTTTTCATGCTCTGCTTTCTCATATCCCCAGAGTAAAAAAAAAAAAAAGAATTGGTGTTAGGAGAGGGCAACTTCTATGCAATCTCTAATGTGCTGACCAAAAAACAAACCCAAGACCCACAGTGCTTATTTTTCAAACAATACTGCACAAAATGGCCACTGTGCATGTTTCAAGAATGACATTTACATTCTTTGGAACAGCAAAAGAGCTTTTCAAGGCAATGTTTCCTGCACCCAGCATGATTTATCCACTGAGGTAGGAATTGAAAGACTAAACAGGTGTACAGAGTACTGCCCCTGCCTGAAACAGGACAGTGATCAGTGACATTCAGCTATCACAACAGCTTAATGCTCTGGGCATTTTATTTTATATCTATTTTTATTTATTTATTTTTATTTATTTTATATGTCTGAAAAATGAAAAACTTAAAACAACAACAAAACTCCACAGGAACAGACACAACAGCCAAGTGTTTTTTTAAACTGTTTCAAATCCTAACCATGCAAAAGCCTGAAAAGGAACACATCAGTGCATGGCAATCCTGTCACACCCCAGCTGGTCACACTCTTTGTCTGCAGACAAGCAGTGGGCACAAACTCTAGGAAGAGATCACGGAAGATCTCAAGTGATGGAAAGTTTTGCAATAAATAAGAGCAAAACAGAACAGAGCAAAGTACTGCACTGAGTAAAAATGAGGATAATGAAGATTTTATCTAAATACTGTGCGCAAATTCTTTTCTAAAAATAACTATGAAAAGATGAATTTGTCAGATGATCCCAAAATGTTGCTTATTTTATTTTTTTCAGTGTTTCTGAAGCCTGTTAATATTCAGGCTGGGTTTTGAGGACAGAGTTCCAAGTCTTGCAAAAAACCCCAGCTGTTGAGCAGCATAAAGCATCCATCTTTATTGAGACATTTGACTTGCATTCCTAGGATAACCCACCACCACCACTGTAATGGCATCTTTCATATCAGACACGCAGTAACCATCCAGGAATTTCTTCTCTTTAAATGCCAACATCAATGCCTAAAAATAGTAGTTATCAGTCACTACTTAGCCCATGAGGACAGGAGGACGTTCGTTTTCTGACTCATGAATTCTCAATTCCTAATTAGGAATTCTTCTTCATGGGCTTTTTCACTTTTTTTTTCAAAAAGGAAAATTGAATAGTTATATATGAGATAAACTACAGGCACACAAAACACGATTCATCTTACTTCTTCCAAGAGTAACTCACAAGCCACAGTGGGATAACAAGTATTAGACAATTCATGCAGACTCCCACCCAACCATTTAGACCAGAAAACAAGTGCTTTTTATTAGTCTGAATTATTCTAGTGTGGATACAAATTGAATCCAGCTTCAGATTTGGCCAGGGTATAACCCCCTTTAGCATGAACACTGCTATTAATGGGCTGGTTGTTTCACATCTAGGATGCAACACTACTTGAGAAATCTAATGCTACTTACCTATCTTGCTGGTTGGTACATTTTCTTACTAATTCAAACACCAACAGCTCCTGCCTAATCAATCTGTTAGCCCTTTTTCTTACTTTTTTTTTCTTTTAGCACTTGGCTTTTTTCCATGGGCCCTGCCTTTGCTCTGCAATCTGTGAGCTACAAAGCAGCACCATTTGTCCTGCTGCAGGCACAGACTGACACTGAGAGTGGTTGATCAGCAGCTGCTCAGGACATTCCTGACCCTGCTCGTCCAAACCCTGCAGGGATGGGTTCAGTTACACTGCTTGTGGGACACAAGAGTTTGTAAGTTAAAAAGTCCCTCAACCGATGACTCACAGCACACCATGACTACTAAAATCTCTCTCCCATTGTCCACTGACATCCTTCAGAGATTAGATCCAGATTGTGAAGACTTACTCTCAAGCTCTAAGATTTGGCCAAACATTTCAGCTGGTTACAAAAGCCAGGCTCAGGAGTTCCCATACGCTCACAAGCCACCATGTTCAAAGGTAATACACTTAGACTACAAAATTATTGAAGAAATTAAAGGAGACCCATTTTGGTTTGCATTCTAGAAACTGCTTCTTCCAGAAGAAAACAAAACATATAGAGACCCTCATTAAAAAAACCCAAACCAGAACTTGCCATATTGTTTTACCACTTCTGTCTTTGCATTTAACCAGTTGGTTAAAATCAACTGTTAAAAAAACCCCACAGCCAAAAAACCCCAACACCTATTTCCCAACCAGAAAAGCCTCCTTCTCACATGCATGAGTTGATTTATGTTAAATCACTTGAACAAAACTCCTGCAAGAAAGTGGGAGTTTTCTTAGAACCTTTCATTCACATCTTTTTCATGCTGTCTTGATTTCACACGGTGAGGTCTGGGATCCAAAGATTACTCAAGTCATCCATTCTTTCCACAGTTGTCAGAGAGCCCTAAACTGTGCCTCAGCACATTTCTTTGTTTTCAAAGACTGGCAATCTAATGGGAGAAGAACTCCAAAAAAAGATGAGAGAGAAGAGCATTAAGAGTGCTTAATCCACTGCTTCATTAGCCATTTTTTAAATTTGATACTGTGTTGAAAAGCACAGTACTTTTTGGGGGGTTAAAAAAAGGAGTCTAGGACTTTATGGGGGATCCAGGTCTGCTATTTAGCTCTCCTTAAAGAGTAGACAGAGTCGCCTCAATCATCTAAATAAGTATAACAACCACAAAACTGAAATCCAGTAGTTGGGAACAATATTTGAAGAGAACCATAATGTCTACATTAAAGAAGAGGAGCAGCCCAATCACTTGCTGAATTAGCACATTCCCCACTTTAATGTGCAATAAAATACTGCATGACTGTCTCGTGACATGACTTCTTCCATCACCTCAACTAGTCATTCACCAAGGTCCTAAATTAGTGAAACATTTCAACACTTGCTTCAACTTGAAGTGCATGAGTAACCCCATTTCTGGGGACTGGGTACATGGTAAAAGGTTTTCTAAATAAAATATTTTGATGTTTAGATTTCTACAATGTATTTTAAGTTTCGAATTAGACTCACTGAAACCAGTAGACCTAAAACACCATAGTAAAAGACTCAACCATAATCCTACTTACATCTCTAGCTTTATATGCATTTAACATCAGCATTTTCCTTCCTTTTACATTTAAGGATGCAAGTAATTACTTGATAATTCTGAGACATGTACACCAAAAATGCTGCATCTATAGTCTGGGTACCTGTCATGTCGTACGATGGGTGTAGGCAGGACACAGGTCAGGAGCCATCCAAACTCAGCCAGCGTGTGCAGTAAAGGTCCATAATCTGTTTTAATTTCACACCCCTACATTAATAATTATAAAAAGTAGTAAAGAGACTCTGTACAGCTTTTATTCACATTTTTACACAACTACAGCTCTTCTTTCTCTTTTAGTGGGACAATCCTCTGAGATGATAAGCCGTTGTTTGGTGAAGATTCACTATTTCAAACTGAAAACAATCTAAAAGGTCACAGCTACAAACCCCAAGGAAAATAATTTATTAACATTAGGTATGAGCCCTGATTCAGCAAGACATTCAATTAGAAGCACATCTCATTTGTCCAACTTGTCACTTCGCTAAATTAGTGCCAAAACTTTCAACACCATATTGGGTGTCAATTATGTATTTGTTTTTACTTTAGATACGAAGAAAAAGCATCTCACCTAGCACTATAATTAAGATTTTGGGGAGGGTTTTTTGTTTGTTTGGGTTTTTTAACATCCAAGCTTTATGTTGATTCTTTCCACATTGGTAAACATATTTGTCAGTACATGTTTCAAAAGTAAGCCCTTAATATCCTCCAACAATGACTAATTTCAGATGTCATTGATACAATAATCCTGTAATACTAAAATATTTAAAAAATAATTTTATTGCTGTAGTCTACTACAGTTCTTAGGAAAACCTTACAATATTTAGCAGTAACATTTTAATAATGTGTGACCCGCACTTGCTGGAATTTTAATAGTGTGACCCGCACTTGCTGGAATTCTAAAATTGGTCTGAAACACACACAAAACCCCTGAAACATTTTCTTTGGTGGCTGTATTTGTTGATATGATCATTTGTAAATGGTAGGCCAGAATCCCTCCAGCATATTTCTTTCATCTACATTTACCAATGGCCACAGACCTGACTTCATTTTTATGATTCAAGGCTTTAGTTTAGCCTATGCAGGTGGCTTCAGGAAACCATCCTGAACGTTTATTTAATACTCGTACAAGCACCCTAAGGAAAAAACATGAGAAATAAAAGTAGGAAATAGCATTGCTCAATAATCACCAATTTACCTCAATGACTGTCCATTGTTCAACAACTATTGCATCATTTCCTTTCCTGCTAGAACCTGGAACCCCAGCACCTTCTTCTTCATAGATAAATAAGCCTTCTAAAGATTTGGGCAAGTAGTCCCCTGTAAACAAACAGAACCAAAGTTTTAGATTGATACACTACCAAGAAGTACATTAGGGATGTTCCTTCCCAACCCCCACTACTGAACAGTCCTCTAAAATAAAATTAAGAGTTAGCAAACTCAGATTTGTGGTTATTTCTGCATCTAATTACAACTTGGAGTCAACTTAATATTCAAATCCTTTTTTTTATACAAATTGATCTCCGAAGGATTTAATTTTCTCAAGAGCATTAACCCCTTCCATGCTCCAATCTGAATTCCAGTTTCCTGTATTCAATATATCTCCTGCAGGGGACGGGCACACACCCTCTTTACTCAACCTCAGTATCAGCTGCCTGACAACAACTGTGGCTTCTGCTGTGGTGGGAGGGAACAGAGAGAAGTGAACCATAAAGTGCAAAGCTGAACTACTGCTACTTGAAAACATAAGTGGCCACAGGAAGAGCCTGAAACACAAGTAATTGTAGGAAGATTCCTGATGGGAAGGAAGTTTCAGAGCCCAGCTCCCTGACTCCCGCGTCAAAGCCCGATAGCATCCGGCTGGCCCAAACTAAAGCTGTGCATCAAATATTGGTTCATCTTCTGGTTTTGCTTCTTCCATGAGCCTTCAGGAAGCCTTTTGTGGAGACACACCTTGACAGCTGACTAATTTAAATTTAAACTGGAGCTATACATTAAAATGCTGTAATCCTCAGAATTCCAGATTTAAATCCTCTCCAATACTGAATGAGGTATGTTATTGCCCGGGTATTCAAGATGGGGTAGCTCTCCACACAGAGAGGAGCAGACAGATCTTCTCTACGTGAGGAATGGGAAGACTGTAAAACTTGTTGGACAACAGCTGCAAGGATTAATTTCAACAGCTGCCAAAACCAGCCCTCAGTGAACTGTAACAGATCTCTGGAGGGTTCTTTTCCAGCTCTAAAAAAACCCCCTCTGTATTGAAAATTAGGAGTCCAAATTCTCACTTCTCCCCCCCAAGGAAATTTTCTTCTTCCGCTGACTCAAATAAATAGGAATAATAATTTCAGAGCAAAAAAGACAACTACTACAAACTGTCTTTAGACTGCTTATGTGCACAAAATATGCAGTTTGAAAGGGACTACCTGCCAAATTCCATCTGAGGCAAATCTATGTCAATGAGCTTATGTGCCTCTGACAGTCACTAAATTTACTTTATGGCAGAGCTACAGAAATGCAGCGATTCACACTCAAAACTACAGAGAGCACTGAAAACTGAAGAGTTGTCATTGTTATCAGGGTTTTGTTTTTGAAGAACCCACATAATTTAGCTTTTAAAGGTTATGTTTTACTTTTTTTTTATTTAAGCTCTGCCTTATAAAGGAGACGGGGAGTGCATATTATTTTAAATCAGAATTAACAGAAAAAAACATAAGATGAAGTAAATATAACAACTACTCAAAGTCCAAGTGATTTTGCCCTCCTTGTATAATTCATGTAAGAGGTAAAGTGACTTACGAAAGCCACTTTAATAATTAATTAATGCTCTTGATAATCAGCCTGAGCAGTGCAAAAACTGTTTAAGGGCCCTGAAACCTTTATAACCAATATTTGACAAGACTCTTCTCCACTGCAGCCCTTTATTTTGCCTGCTTACACTGAACTGCCGTAACTAATTATACAGGAACACCAACAACTTGCAACTTAGTACAAGCAAGACATGTACAAACTCAACCAAAGTATCACTTGGAGAAGTATAAAGTCTAGGTTTATTTTAACAAATGTTGTTTGATAGCAGTTAATAGTTTCAGAATTTATTAATCAGGTCAGTTTGCCTTGATCTGTACCCCTAACACTAGGGTACTACCATTTTCTTCAAGTTTTTTCAAGCAAATTGCACAACAGTCAGTAGCTTCCTACTATTTTTTGTAAACTTATTTTCTGGCCTTCAGACAAAATCAGTTCAAATAGAAATGTAATCTGCTCACAGTTGAGTGCAAGGACAGAAACAGGTTTCTCTGCTCCCTACGTGTGTCCACATGTGACCAGAGCAGCAAATTTTAACGCAGTTTGGTGGTTTGGAAAGAATTTTTAAGGCCAGCAGAGAGCTGAAGCAGGAAACCAGGAAGCATGGAAAGTCTGACTTGGGTTTAATGGTACAATAAGGTTAATGAGAACTCAAGGTGCTCTTATGTCTCATCAGAAGTATTTGGAGTGCAGCACAGTATCCACAGAGCAGCAGAATAGGAACATCATGGAAGCATCCACTGAATGATCTCCCCCCTGCCATTATCTTTTCCTTCCAAAAAACCCAAACCAAACTACAGTTTATTTTGTTTTATCACTACACTAGTTTCCTGCTTTGGAAATTCTCATTTGGTAAAACAAAACCAGAAATTTCAATTACTTAAATCTTTAATTGTCCAGAAAACAAATTATTCCCTTTCTAGGTAACAGATTCTACAAAGTTACAACATACTATATGAACATGTTTACATATTGACCTCCATACCAAGAAACAAAACATGACCTTATTTTTTTTCCAAGTTGATGTACAACTACATAACAAGTAAAAATCATTATATCCTGGGACTGTACTCACCTTTAGAAGTTTCCCAGTGTACAAAAGAATCAACTAAGGACAATCCTTGTTTGTAATAAAATGTAGTTAATTCCAGCCAGTCTGCTTCCAGAGTACTAACAACTGGCCCCTTCCTTGTTACTTTCATAGACAAAACACCTTCATGATAGGTCCAGCAGGTGGAATCCTCATCAAAAACATTGAAGACTGTATATAGCTTGTCTGACAAAAGAGAAAGGAAGCAAAGTGAACCTCTCAAAGACAGTGCTCCGAAATTGATAATATTACTAGTCTCTTATTTTAATGTCATTTTCTAATTCTAAGCAACAGCTTTAATAATTGTTTCCTGATGTGTCTGTACTCTGCTTAAGACCTAAACACACTCAGAGCAAGGTGTGAGGGGAAGTATACTTTGGGATACAAGGAAAATGTGAACTTACTACACTTTGGGCTGCCACTGGACCCTTCAGGTAGGTGGGTTTTGCATAAAGAAAATACGCAAGAGCTAAGAAGAACCCAGTGGAAACAGGTTTCATTTCTGCCATTCATAAAACTTTTGGCTACAAATATTTGAAATTATAATAACCAAAACCAATTTTCTACATTTGTTAATGTAAGGAATGTCTCGTACAGTATTGATTTTTACCCATTATTTTCTGAAAGTTATTTAAGTACTGGTATTAGTTGCCCACTGGGTTTCTCAGGGGTTACTGGTGATCATGCAAGTTAAGCATACAAAACCTACATCTCCTCAAACCATAGGTAGGTATTAATACACTGCTGTTACAAAACCATTTAAACAAACGTTCAAAGATTAAAATTAACAGACCCACAGCATTTTAGGAAATCACTGGTGCAAGTTATGGAGGTATATCCTAGCTATATAAACTGTTGCACAAACACATTCATGTTTCACTGCTGTGGAGAAATAACACAAAGCAGTTGCCCAAANATGATTCTATGATTCTATGAATACTGCTGAGCAACCTAAATCAATAAAAACCAAGCTCTAAACATGGAAGTATTCACACTGCCAAAACAAAGCAACTTGGCTTAGATGATCCCACATAAGCAGCTAGTCTCTCCAGGCTCCACAAACAGAGATATTTCCAAAGTAGGCTTGTAGTGCAAGTAATCTAAATTAATATCTGGAAGAACCCCTCTGTTCTGAGAAGTGTTACCACACCCACCGCAAGTGACATCAGGTGCCTGCAATGAGGTAAATTCAGAACAAAATCCTGAACTTTCAGTAAGAATTACTCTCCTTTCTATACAGTTTTATTTTATCTCCTCCACAGGGGGTTATATTAGTATAAATGCATTTATCCTGACAACCCTTTATTTCCTTTCCCATATACCAAAGCGAGATCACTTATTCTTCCAAAAAAACCCCACATGTTTCCCAATACAACTATTCAGTTGCTCATGTCTTCCAGAAGTTTGCCTCTGCAAGCAATACGTTAGTCAAAATTCGATAGAATAAATCAAAAAGATGTAACAGTAAAAAATTATGTTATGACCCCCAAATCTAGAACTTGGACAGTTTGCCTCTTTTGAGCAGAGGTAAATGGAACTGGCATACTGACACAGCAGTACATACATACACCCTTGTAAGACTTCCTTTCCAAATTCACATCAGTATTTGTTGAAAATGATGGTTACATACAACATATACCAAGAAAGGTTAAGCTTACAGAAGTTCTGCCTTAGGAGCTCCAGTGACTTCACAGTTTGACTAGTACAGAGAAGCCTGGCATATCCTCTCTAAAGCTTTTTGAAAAGTTTCCTGAGAGCACTGCACGTAGGGGATGCACTGGTTGCTAATCCACCTACTCACACCAGTCTGCACAAACAATACCCCTGAACAGAACCAGTTTTCTGCTTTTTCCCTGTGGGACTTCTATTCTGCCACATATACCAAACCCACTATTTTCAAGCTGTAAAGAAAGGGTTAAGCTTTAAGAGATTATGCTATAAGAGCTCACTTGTAGGAGAACTGCTTTTACTGAAGTGTTAAATAAGAGGGACATTGACCATCTCAGTGCATGGAGTCATTATTCTGACAGTCTACAAACTGGAGAGGCTGCTTTAATTTTAACAGGAAAGTGAAAAGGTTGCTTTTGAGAGCAATTGAAACATGTCTGGCCCATCAGCGAAGAACCTATTATGTCAAACTGCAGCCTGACATGGACATTTCATGCTGCCTGCTTTCCACACAATACTGTCTTGTGTTAGTTGTCATGCTTCAGATTACTTCTTCCTTTCCACCTTCTCCTCTTAGCAGCCTGGAGGACTCCAAGCTTGAGTACCAAAAGTCAGTGTGTCAGGCAATCTTTCACACAGACTACACACTAAGCATCTCAGACTCTTCTACAACTAAGCTGTCTACCTCTGCACCAACGTTTTTCAATTATACTTTCTCTTCCTGTACTTGTAATGCTTACTTTTCTCTAGTAAATTAATTTTGTAGCAATTATCGTCTTTGATTTCATGGTCAATGCATTAATTTCAGTGATCTCTTTCAGGGTGCTTCTTGAAGGCACATTAACCAGAGAGAATCCATTATGAACGGATTTGTTTGCTGTGCATTATGTGAGTTGGCTAGAAGCACGTAAAATTACAGCTCCGGCTGGAAGGGGCTCTCTCTGTTGTCAGCTCTGAAACAGGCACAACTGGAATCACAACATATTCCTGGAAACGTTTATGATTTAAGTGAAAACAATATCCATTTAGGAAAATGTTTTATAACAATTGCATCCTTCTAAGAGAAAAAGGTTTTTACTGCCACATAGTTGTTACACACACCTCAAGCAAACCAGCTACCTGCTTGCACCACATTTCAAGTCAGAATTACACTGCAGCGATTTTGGGGGGGTGGTTGTTTGTGGCTTTCTCTTTTTCTTCAAATTACAAACTAGAATTTTGACAGTACATTTATAATACTATATGAAAACTGAAGCATCATTTTAATATATTACCACAGCTCACATACACAAAGCAGAAGGTAAATATTTCTTTTGCTCTTTTAACTGGCAACTTTTTTAGAAATACATATGCATTTATATATGCATATATAGAGGCATCATCCAAAGCCAGTATTTGATAGAACAGTGTGTTCTGTTTTTTCCAACACCTTAACAGCTCAATAGAACACCTTATGTTTGCAATA
Organism: Oxyruncus cristatus; assembly: GCA_013399855.1. Lineage (NCBI taxonomy): Eukaryota > Metazoa > Chordata > Aves > Passeriformes > Cotingidae > Oxyruncus > Oxyruncus cristatus. The sequence continues at coordinate 991,558 of VXAY01002117.1, read as the reverse complement.
AACAAGCAACATTTATTACCTTCTCCTTTCCGTGGTTTAGAAGGGCTGACTTCCTTTCCAAACTGGAAGTCTGAATCCTCTAATAGTCTGCTTTCTCCTTGCATTTCCTCCTCTATCCCACTCTCAGATGAATGACCACTCAGTGTCCCCTCATTCCAGTTTTTATAGTTTTCATCAAAGTTTTCTCTCCTGTGTTCCCTGTTTCTTCTGCCCAGTGTTGCTTCCAGCTCTGGACCTCCATCTGCGCTTGTTCCATTACAGGTTTTAGGCTGAGGAAAATGTTGCGTTACAAATCCCACAAACTTCTTGCCTCTTTTAGCAGCTTCATTAACCTACAGTACAACAGAAATTTAGCTGCACAGTCATTTTAGAATTGCATGGAACTTCTTTAAAACTTCTATATGCATGTTCTGTTCAACTGAACTGCTGAGGACATGAAGACATAAAAGGGTACTATAGAAGGGTGGCTTGTCTTTGACACTGCCTAAGCTTCAAAGTAAGTGGAAGTTTTCCAGCATGTATCTGGAGTCAGGCCAAGAAAGGTGGTCAACACTGGTACTGACTTGAGGGCATACAAAATCCTTCATTTAGAACAAATCCAAACTATTTTAGTGCGTCACAGAGATAAGCAGTATAATGGAGCAATAAAAAGTATTGTTTCTTTAAACATGTGATACCAGTCATACTAAAAATACTGACCTCCAATACTACAGAAATATCTGTCATGTGTCATGATTCACCACGCCCCAGTTCCCTTGGAGGCTCCTCAACTTCATTATTACTGAGAAGAGTGAAGGAGTAGAGAAAGGAGGGAGCAAGAAGCAAATAATCCTCTTAACTCCTTCAGCCAGTGGTGTGTCTTTCTCTGCACTGAAGTCTCAATCTACAACTAACATATGTGCCACCTGTGAGATGTGTCTGTTCTTGGAGGTGTTGGTTTTTGTTCTGGGATAAGGAGTGCTGCCATTTAGGAAGGCGATCCCACTATCATCTTGTGCTACAGGCTCCCTGTGACAGAAAATTTTCCCAGTTAATCCGAAAGCCCCAATCCAGAAAGAAGAAATCACTGGAGAAGTACTGGATTATCAAGTAAGGGCAGAGAGGGAAGGATCTTTATCCATTTAACTCACATAAACTGTTTGTCACCAGAGTGAATAACAATCAAAACAGCTGATGGTACAACAATCCCTTTTCAGTACCACAATAGACTGAAGTGTTACTATCCACTACCACTATGTATGTACAGCAATGACACAATCACTGATTGTATTGTGCTGCTGCTTCACAGACAATCAAAGTCATTTTAAATTTCACAAGGAACATACAGAAAAACAGGTGATATGATAACCTTTTCCCTGAAATGCCACAAAGTCTTATTGTTTCAGATCCTTAAAAAATTATACTAATTTTTTCCTGGATTAATGGTTCAGTGTTTTTCAAGCACTAAGAACACTTTGAAATCAAATTACTCTCCCATACTACTTCTGTACCAAATATGCTTCCGAGACTGCAGTACTGCTCATTTCAGGTGTGTTTTTCCTTTTAATCTTTGTCTGATACACTACACCACTGGCCTGGCAATAGGCATATAAGTGTGGGTAACAGAATCACACTAAAATTGAAATGCCTGCCAAAGTCAAAAACAAGCCATTTAGAAAATTTAAGCAACTCTGTTAATATCAAAGATGATTAAAAGATCTTCAATATGCTTTTCCTCTACTTCTGTCCTTGGTAACTAATGTAAGAGATATCATTAACTCTTGTAATAACAATAGCTTCCTGTTTCAGCAAGTCTTCAGTTTTGCAGAGGAAGTTAAACACAAAAAGAACCAGAACTAGAACTTGCATTCCAGCGGAACTTCAGTTTACTTTAACTATGCAATGTTTTCAAAAGCTGTGCCAAATAAATACTTAAGGCAGTTACTGCACATGTTGTACTTATCTTAAAGAAAGAAAGAAAAAAAAAAATCTTTCTCAGATACTTTACTCGGAACAACATGAAACTTCAGACATCACACATGCATTTTATAAAGAGTGATCTAGTTTCGGCTTGGTTCTGCTTTTAGTGGTGCAACCAGCCAGTCTCCCAAAGCTTTACAGCAACCAACACCAAGTCCTACATTAGAAACATTAACTAGTGAAGAAAAAAACCTCTTGTCACTTTGAGAAAAGCTTTGTAGCTTCTATGAAATAAATGCAAAACTGAAAACACATCAACCACTAAATATAACTTACATGTATGAAAGCAACAAAAATCTGAAGAGAAGTTGGAAAAAGCCTCCATTACCTTTTCTAACAGTTCTTTCACTACCTCATTTGTCAGTGTTTCATACATTAAAGGACATTCTTCAATCAGCAGCCTGGGGTGCCTTTGTCCTCTGGGTGCTGCATGCTTCTGGCTAGAACACAGAAAGAAAGCAGTCTTTGTCAGGAGTTTGCTGCTAACTTGGGCAAATGCTTGCATATAGAATTCTTGTCTTTTGAAACAGTTATGAAATCCTGACAATGCTTCTTCATACTTTTTAGAACTCACTGGGTTTTGGTGTCTTGTTCTCTTTCGTATGCAAAGTGACAGGTATTATGTGTTACAATGCTGTGGTAAGAATATTAATATTTAACAGGAATTTCATCGGAAGGCCACTCATAGGCATCTTTTGGAAATTGAGCTTTACTCATAAACAGCTCTGCTATTGCAATAAATGCATAAGTCTCTGATAATGCAAAAAATACAAACTTAAACTGTAAGTCTAGTAAGCACAGAACAGGTTTGGTTTTGTAGAAAATACTATGAATAAAAATGGTCCTTTTACACTCAACATGCTGCTGCTTAGTTTTTGTAACTAAAGCGGAGTTGCAGGTGTTGTATGAAACAGTGCAAACAAATGCTAGAAATGCAATGCACAAACAGTTACTGAGAGCTAGATAATGTTTAAATCTCTCAGACTGAAGAAGCTGACAAGCTCTAAATTCCATTTCAAGTTAGGGAATAATACTCATGTTTTGTCTAAAACCAGTTGGATTATTACTCAAACAACAATATTTAGTGTCCATCAATAATATAATGGGATTTTATTTGATGCTTCCTTCACATAACCATCCAAATTAGAAAGAAACATCAATGAGACACATTGAAATATAAAAGGTTATTTTCCAGACAGTAGTCAGAGAAGGTGTATTTGCCTCTAGCAAAAGCAACAGAAGTACATATGGCACCTACACAGCAAACTGTGAAGCTACACCAAAGAGTTTCACATGGAGGCTACAGGGTCTCACCACTCACCCATTCAAAGGCATAAAGGTTCAAAGAACAACTTTATAAGGATGCCACACCTAGATGGACAAGGCAAGTTGTGGGAGCTGCTGCTGGCAGTGTCAGCTCTTCGAAGCCTCAGCTCTAGATCAAGCATTCTGCTTTCTTACCCAAGCTTTTGCCCACCTTGTTTGCAGATGAACTTACAAAGGTAAAGCTGTATGAGCAGCAAATACCCTGGACAATGCTAAGGGGTTTGGGAAGTTACCTCAAATGAACATGTTTTACAGAAGCCTTACTGAAGTGGCAAGGGGCAGCTTCCAAGTTACACCCTTCCAGTCCTCCAAATAAATTAAAGAACCCTTCAAACAAGGGCTTAGGAGTGAAGGGGAAGCACAGCAACTTTTAATGCGGTAAGAACCTCACTTTTCTAGTTTTTCAAAATAAGAACAAAAGGTTATATTCTGTACATTCAAATAAACTAATGGTAACATTTGTGTTCTTTGTGATCACACGGTGATTATAAGGCAGTGAAAACAGGAGTAATAAACAAGACCATGGATCTGGAAGAAACTCTTGCATCTCTCTCAGTGTCAAAACCAAGCTTCTGTAAGGCCTCTGATCACAGAATGATTATCTCCTCCTTAATAAGAAAAAACCCAAACTCTCCCTGACAAGCTGTTTGAGAAATTACATGTCATTTTCCCTGGGACAAGTGAAAACACAAAAGTTTTGAAAATGAAGAAGATAAAGCAGACATAAAATAATTTCAAGTAGCTTATTACTCTCCTACTGTTCTGGTTAATCTTTTATTTGCTGCATGTTCTAAGATGATATTACACTTTGGATTTTTGTTTGGAAATTTACTACGGCAAAATAAACATTAGCCTGTTGTATGCTTAGCACTGATTAAAAAACATTATTAACTTGCTCATCCTTCTAATTTGATTCTCTGAGGCACTCATTTCAAACTGGTAAGTTTTGCAGGTTGAGCAATCCACTTAAGTAATGGATCAGTGTATTCAAATTATGTCACCGTTACCTTAATTTTAATCGTGAAAGTACCACTCGATACATGTGACTTGCAGGGAAACTCCTTCTACGTCCAATTGGCAGCATCATAGGATGAACAGCTCCTACAACATAGCCTTTGCTGTAATATTCTTCCACCTGAGATGCAATATCCAACACAGAACCGATCTTGATAACTTCTGGATTTGACGAAGCTAAAAGCATCAAAAGCACAAGAGAAGCACATGATCCTGTGTACATCCATACACATTTTAGGCGAGTTTCTTTTATGTAAACCACACAAAACCCATTGCAAAGCATTTACTGAAAAGCTACAGTTCTGTTTATACACGAAAAAGCAGATTCAAAGATGATTCAGTAGTATTCAGCCACTTGAAGTCACTATTTTTACAACTTCGTATGATCTATTTTTAACGTGCTTGGCAACATTTTCTGTTTGATCTAGGGTTGCCAAGCTGATTTAAGAGCTGAGTTAACATCTAAACACACAATAGGGTTGAACTTAACAAAGCAACTATTTCGTCCAGCGAAAGCCTTAAATATACTGATGCAGGACCCTTCAACCCTAGCTTTGAGCTAAGTTCCTGTAAAACAGATTTAAGCCTGCAACAACTTTTTTTTCTTAATTTTTTTTTCCCCTCAGAAGGCATCTGTGGAGTGTAGGTTGGTATTTTTACATAGTCCCAATTCCTTTTTCCAGTAAACCTAAGTACACATAACCTAAGTAAGCTTGTGGTATCTAATTTCCATGGGGGATCCCTGAGTGCATGCAGGAATTTTCCATCACAAGCAACCCCTCGGTAATGTGTAGCTGTCGGGGAAAAACTACACAGATAAAGGGAAAACTTCTTGGAGAACCTTTTGTGAATTGTCTGATCCTTGCACAGAGAAGACTCCATACTGATACTGTATATTCTGCTGCAGTCAGTCTGATGGGGCAGTAATTCCTGCTCCTCTCGAGTACAACTGGAATCGCAGGTGCTCTCAGAGAGCAGGAAATCAATACCCATATAAAGAGAGTAATAGAAGAGTAACTATGCCCACACAGATTTGCCAAAGTTTTCATCCCCTTCCATAAAGAGATGATATTCTGCCCTCAGCAATACCTCCATCCCACGATTCCGCTCACAGTAAATCTAGGAGACACACATATTGAGAAATAACTGCTCCACAACCCACAAGCCAAGAAAGCAGCAATGATGCGACACGATCGTCACCAATTTTCTAAACGTCTGAACCCCTTTTCACTAACAAAGTTTCCCTCCTGACATGCTATCAACAGGTAGCCAAAACACTTTTACCAATACCAGAACTGCAGCTAAACTTGCCAGCTCCACAGGAAGCTTCCGAGGCAGGACACTGGAGATGACAACAAAACAGCTACTTCATACATACTCATATTTGTTATTCAGAGTGACAAGAACTTCACAGCTTGTCATCTTAGAGGGCTGCATCAACGTTCCTCCTTTTCCCTAATAGCAGGGTTGTGGACAAAGCATAAAACATTCTGCTCCAGTAGGAATATTTAAGCTATCCCTACTTTTTAGATAAAAGGACCTGAAAAAATAGCAGTTGTTTTTGTAACTGAGATATGCCTCATGATTGAGGCCTTGGAATTTGCAATCATTGACAGGCATTTAAAATTACACTTCAGAGTCCACTGTTCCCTTTTCTTTGTACTATTTAATTCCACCAAAATAAAAAATGACCTGTCATTTTCTTGCTTGGGATTCTCCTGGTGCAGATCATCCTCCATGAAACAAAGCTCATTTTTTACAGTACAGATGGGAACATTTTGGGGACCAGGAGGGGAGAAGCCAAGGTTCAGTGCACTGCTAATAACTAGTTAAGATGCACAAGGACTCCAGCCAGAAAATTTAGACTGCAGCATGGTTGACCTAATCTGCATCATGGCTTGGGGGAAGATCAGGGACTGCTGACAGTCTCTCCAGAAGGCTCATTTCCACTTCACGCAGCACGTACCTGATGAAGCACAGAATAAGGCAGATTGAACTGAAGTAACACACTTGTGGTTGCTATACTTTTACCTTGATGCAGGACACAGCTTTCTGTAGGATCTTAAAGATCATTACGTGCTGATTTCCTGTTTTACACAGTGCAAGAACCAGTGGCAACAAATCATTTGGGCAAACAGAAATCTTTGTAGGGGAAGACCTTGCTTGGAAACTGGCAAGACACAGAAGGAGTGTCATGAAGATATAACACAACTTGACAGCAGAGTGAAGACTTTGGTTTGAAGTGATAAAAGGGATCTCACTGATGTTTCACTTAGCCAGAGGATATTTAAGTAGCAACAAGTATAAGAATGAGTTGACTGAGGCAAAAGGAAAAAAAAAAGAAAGCCCAACATATTCTCCAATACTTTAGCCCATCCCCACACTTCAGAAGCAAACAGAATTCACAAATGCTTCCAAGACAGTATATACACCAGTTTTTTTATTATCTTATCTCTGTAAAGGAAAGAAACTCCAAGCAAAAAATATTTTAAGGTGATATACACACAAAGCTAGAACCATTCAACAGAATGTGTTTACAAATCCACTTGCCTACAGTCAGAAACCTAAAAAGATTTAGGTAGCTATCTGAAATGGATTTTGCTTATTTAACATTCATAATTCCACAGTAGGCCACTGAAGTCAAGCATTTCTGAATATCAGACTAAACAGGACAAAATGAATCTTAACTGCTAGGTTACTTAAACACAGATGCACTTTTATTAGCAGTTGTTTGACGTGCTTTTACTAAAAAAGTCACAACCACCTTTAGAACAGATCCTTTACAAAACACTGTCAGAAACTGACTTGAAAACAGGAAAACTATCCAGAACACAGGCTATTTAAGAACACTAAATGCTCTTCAGTCTCAAAGTTATCCTTCCTATTACGAGTAGATTAGGAGGTAATCCACGTACGCATTAGGCAGCCCAGCTTTATCTCCAGCATGTTACCACTGCTACAAGTTTTGTTTCTTCAAAAGGAACAAGCCAAGAAGAAACTTTGTGTAAATAAACAGAACAACCAATACAGTTGGATTTCAAGTACTATAACCTAGTAGAATGTGTCTTCTATTAGCACCTTGCAGTTTTTCAATGAAAAGACTGTTCTCTTTTACATAGACTATTACCACAGTCCTTTAATTTAGAAGTAAAACTAAGCAGAAGCCAAGATTTGTTTATGAAAAAGTTCCTGAAATTGCAGTAAGACCTGCACTTACACTTCCTCCCTTTATCAAACCCTTCTAGCAACTGCATTTACTTCAAGTCCTTGTTCTTAAGCATTTCCAGTAGACTGAGTTGTTCTAAAATGCGAGTTCCTATAAAGTGACTGCAAAACTGAGCTGTCTGTTCTCCGAGGGCAGCCATCTGGGCTTGTTTATGTTTTCAACTTTGTGGAACAGGGAGTTGCTCTGTTAGAGACGGGACACCCTCGGGAAGGAAGTATCCCACAGAGCACTGTCTGCCTCTAGCTATGCATACAGATTTTGTTTCATTTCAGTCACGATTTCAAAAGACTATTCAACAACAACGAGTAAAGCACTTGGAAAAAAATAGTAAGATGAAACTCTAAGAGCCTTACAGAAATATCTACCAAGAGTCTGGGGTGGGCATAAGAGGGGAAGTTACTCCTAGTATACAACTAAGGAACAGACTTACTTCTGCATAAAGTAACAAGGACAATGACAGCCTGTTTTCAGAAGTTGAGTGCATTTAGAAAAAAACTGTTACTCAATTAAGGTTCAGGCACAGTGTATTTTCTGAACCGTCACACTGAATTCAGACAACCATTATTCAAAGCGAGTATGGATGGCAGTATCTGACTCACAGGAAACTAGGAAAATCTCTAACAGTTTTAGCCAGCTTCCTTAACAAGGACAGTTGTGTAATTTGGAGAGTTTGGTTGTTAAAAATACTTCGGTAGTTTCCACTGTAATTTTATATAAGTGAGGACCTTCGTCACGATTTGTGTTTCAAAATAAGAGTCTTACATTCTGGCTGGCTTTGCTGAAAGTATCTAAGATTTACTGTAAGTCAAACAAGACACAGCTAAGTTAAATGCCGTTCCTTATTTCAGAATAGTAAACATACAGCATAAAAAAAAATACCTTCTAAAGTAAAATCCAGCAATACATATTCATAAGCAGAATCCATCTTTGTTTCAACTTGTGGTCTCTTCAGTGTAGAAAAGATTTTTCCAGGGCTGCTATCATCTGGGTCTTCCAGCTTTCTCAGTCCGCACCCCATGGCAAGATCTGCAAATGATTAAGTTGCAGGAAAAGGTGGGGGGAGCAGCAAGATCTGTCGCTTTTACTACAGGGAAGAAACAAAAAAAGTAACCAAATAATTCCCTTTGATTTTGTTTTCTATTAGCTGTAAATCCAAATAGAGAAAAAATCCAGTTCCCAAACAGAAAAGTGAAGGTACTTTCCATTCATTTTTAATATAGAACCCGTAAGCCCGAGATGATTTCAAGCTATAAACTTGGTTAAGAGTAGGCTTGATTTCGCAGCAACATTAGAGCTGCTCCAAACTAGCAGAGATTTTCCATGCCACGTCAATTTACAGCCAGCCCCTATCAGTGCTCTCTTGCAGAGGACACCAATAGTGCTTTGTTTGTCCTTCTAGACTGACTGGGTGAGGGGGGGAGGGAGGGGGGAGTGGAAGAAGAACTGAAAAAGAAAGTTAGAGAGAAACTTGTCTGTCATTACTTACCTCCAGAAGTTCCCAACTGCAGTAGAAAGTCAGAGGGGAAAAAAGCAAGTTAGTCAGAATGAAAGAATGAGAAAAGAGCCTCAACATGGTTGGAGACGAAAATCACTTCCAGAGAGGAAGTCAGCTTCAAGAGGAAATTGCTTCTGGCATCTCAAAGGGCAGAAAAGCAAGTGAAAAGCTGTTTAGTCCTTATTTTAGATTTCAGACTTGGGCTCCTATTTCCTTTCTACAGGAATGTTCTTCCAGAGGGGAAAAAAAAACAAAACCAAAAAACATCAACATAGTGTAATACATTGTAATAACATAAATGTATGTAGTAATTTCTTGTCCAGAAAAATTGTAAGAATCTACATCACTAAAATTATGTAACTGGTTTTGAAAAACACCAAAAAATGACACTGAAATACTCCTCATTTCAAATGGGAAAGACTTTTTCAATATTATGTATGAAAAAAGTTACAAAACTTTGTTTCCCATTTTTCATGGGTAGTGAACAAATAAAATCCTTTCCTCCTCTGTTAGGATGACCTCAGTTGGTACAGCCACAGGCTTTCAACACTGTTTCCTATATCAACTTTTCTTTAGGTCCTGAAAATTTAGTATAATTTTAAGGGCTCTCATTTATGTTACATATTGCAAGTCACTTGTAACTGTATTACAGCTGATGCAAACCATGATAACGCACAGAGAAAAAGAAGCAGCGATTTATTTTCTAAGGCCTTGTTACTCCCAGGATGACTTGTTAGGAAATTCACTTATTTTTAGATTGCATCCAGAGAAAGTCAGAGATTCATAATACCATTTTAGATTAAAGGAACTGCACATTTGAATTCAAAAAGCTTTTCTGCTTTTTCTTCATTGAAATACATTCATCTTATTAAAAAATGCCAACATTTTCTATAACGAATCACTGCAAGTTAGGCATTAACTATTTGTGGGATTCTATTCTAATGGAAGCAAAGTGATCTAACTTTTTATTTAAGTAACATACCAGGAGTGATAAATCTAAAGACTATACCCCTTTGAAATACACATTATAGCTTAAATTTACTAACTCTGGAAAAGTTTACAAATCACTGAGCGCAGAATCTAGGACTTATAGCTTAAGTCTCACAAACAGACTTTAAAACAAGCTCCTGGGTGCTGAAACCAAGAGGAAACCCCTGAGTATTGTCATCTTGATTAAAACCTAGGAAAAAATACCAAACAAGCAGAATTCATCATCTTCCTGCATGTTGTCTTACACATAAATCGCTCCCAGTTCTCAGAAAGGTTATCCCTGAACTGTTGCTATACCAGCCACACATGTAAACTGTCCACTCAAGCCTGACAACCCCACTGCTTCATTCCACACAGACCTTAAGATCCACTGGAACTGCTTGTATAAAGCCATGGTATGACTAAGATAGCTGCAAGTAAAACAACTTTGTGCAGCTCTAGTCCAGTTGCCAGCAGGCTGCCTTTTCATTTATTTATTTTACTTAACATAGCTACATTTTTAATGAGGCCAGAATATTGTGTTTTGAACTCTTCATGACAAGGCTTACACAATATTTCAACCTTCTCACCAAGACGGGATTTCCCCCAGTATAAACAAACTCTCACGACACTACAAAGAAATACTGTTACAGATGAAAGCAGTGGTCCTTATTTTGTGCAATCCTAGATCAGTATAAGGAGTTACAAGCTTCCAAGTTGGAAGCCAGTCAACGTTGTCACTGCAGACTTGACTCAGTCACTAGACTGAACCAATGAAACTGAGGACTTCACATGTCAAAATGAAGACAAAAAAATCAGCAAGAACCAGCAGCATCCCTCACAGGACTTCAAAACTGCATCAAGGTAGCCAAATGACTCGGGAGAGAAGCAGGATCGCAAGATTCTTGGTTTCAAGAGCTGCTTGAAGACCTGCCTGAACAGCTGTAGTTGCCTGTTACAAGGTGGATACAAACTACAAAACAATGCACCTGCAGTGATGCAAGCTACAAACACGCTGGGAACTAGTATGAGAGAGGAGCAAATCCCTAAAACTGGGATTCACTGATGTGTTGCAGCCACTGAAAGAGCATGTCACTTTTCCATTGAAGCTTGACGTAATCTTTAGACTTTTAAAAAGGCAAAAATAGTCAAAGGGCCAATGAATCCAGAGGAACTATGATTCTGTGGAAGGCTTCCAGGATCCCCTGAGAGTTTTTATTCTGATGAAATGGAAGAGCAATATGAAGCCTGCAGGAGAGTAGCACACCCGCAGGATCATGTCCCCAGCACTGGTTGTTGACTTCTGCTGGCAGTGCAGGATGAGATGCAGCAGCAGTTCTGCACAGTAGTTCTGACCAGACCGTGAGACAAACAGCCTTGCTGCCTACCCACAGATCAGGGCTGTTCCTGTCCCTTGTTCATGATGTGCATTGTTCCCTGTTGTCTGTGGGAGGTTTGAAAACATTTGCAGGGAGGTATTTTTGTCTTTTTTTTGCTATGTGACTGAGAGGAAGGACACGATCCCATGCTTGAAACCGGTTGGAACTACACGTGCCCCTGTTCCCAACTCTGTGCTAAGCTGTTACCGACATCACTGACACCCAAGGCAGGCTCTGTCTACGGCACTGGTGCCAAATACAACAGGTACTGGCACTCCTTTCTGAGGAGATCTCTTGCTAGAATTGTAAAGTTAACACTTCTTGGGGCTTTGAACATATGTGATAAACCAATGTGAATACAAAGGCTATTTACAAGAACGCCTTCTCCAAAACTCCAACTTCTCCTTGTTGATTAAAATCATGAGACAAAGAAAATCGTGAAAACTGTGAAAATACACAGGTGGTTTTCCTTGTCTGCATGCACACTAAATAAAAGCTAAAAATAAAAAGTCAGAGAGATGAACTTATAAGTGTTTAGTTTTTAATGGATACTAAAACTAAAGATCTTAAGTAACTGAATCTGTATTTCAGACAGCTATATCAGTATCTGTAGTAAATGTTACCTTAAAGACATCCCTGTCTCTTTCTGATTAGGATACTGGCCAGTAAGTTCAAAGCACTAGGAATCACACTGCTTAACTGCTGCGTTAACTTCAAAAATAATGAGAAACAGGCAGTATTATAATTTTAAATTTCAAAAGATGAATCAATGACACAGTAAAAGGGCTATAGAATTTAAGGGGTATCACAACCATGACAAAACTCCTGCTTAGTCACACCATTTAGAATTGGCTGAAGATTCCAAGAGAACATCACCCATCTCCCAGCCTGTCAGGCCACCACAGGCAGTACATTTGTGGGAAGGTTTATTCACTCAAAACATTTGAGCTTACCTGGAATAAATTCACTAATACACGCTGTACAGGCTTCCCAGTCTCAAGGTTTGTGCAGTGAGCATCAGAAATGCAAATACCTTAAAACTCCAATACCTAAGGAATAAATTATTGTTATTTATAAAGATTTCACTAGGATCAAAACTGACTCAACTAACAAGAAACAGAGAGGATAACTCTTAAGTTCCTCTGACAAAGTCAAGACAATGTATTTGAACCAAACATGTTTCCTACTTGGGGTAGAATATCTGCATCCTCCAAAGGCATCATTGAAAATAAAGAATAAAAAAATCAGCATTAATATTGCCTGTAGATCAGCCATCACTGACACAAGGTTTTTAAACAGAGGACAGACACATTAGTAAGATGCAAAGGGGCAAACTGCAAACACAAGCTACATTAGTCAGATTTCTCCAGAACCTGAGGGCATCTGAACAGTTATAGGACTCAAAAACCATTTAAAAACCACTAAATATCAATTATCTCAAATTGCAACATCATTGAACTTCAGTTCCTCTTTGAACTTATTTTCAGGCTTACTTCCTCTGTTTTATGACTGCCAGCAAATGTCAAGTTTTTGCTTGGGAGAGAATAACAACAGAAAAAGCCAAAATTTTCTGAGAAGAATTCTGCAACTCAGTTGTCCAGTGTTTTTCACAGCCCCATCTCCAAGAACAAATTATTTCAGTAAAGCACTGACATTTATTTTTTTTTTTCTTTCCTGTAGAGTGAATGGATTTAAAGACATTAAAGTATTCAAGCTGCATTGTGAAGGCTCTTGGGTTTGGTAACTTGATTTTAATTCACCCCAATTTTTTTTCTTTTTAAGGAATAGCTTTGTGAGTAGGACAAGAGCACAGTCTTGTAAACACGTTAACTTGAGTATAAAAGTCAGCTTTTATGCTATAATATTTAACTTAATGTTCTAAAAATAATGAACACATATGACAATAGTTTGCTTTTGCAGTCATTAAAATACAGTTTAATGATCAAAGTTCAATTCCATTTTTCATATCGTTCTAAACCCATATTTAACTACTCACCAATGCGACAAACAAAAGTTACAATCTGAACAGCAGGTACAGACCAGTTGGAACTAAACTTTCAGCTACCAACTCAGAACTTGACTAGAAACTCCAAACTATAGAAACTTATTGCTGTATTACAAGCAGTTGCAACAGAAAGAGCTTTTGATTTCTAAAATTGCTAACAGTTCTCTAAAATGAGAGCTGCAAGTTTTACTAAGCTTTTATTTATGTGCATCCACAGTCTCACTTACCAAGGCTGCAATAAGTGTACCCTCTGTATTTGCAATACAGTATCAAACAACACAGCCACATGTCTGCCATCGACCGAAACCATGAATTCTAGAATGAAACTGCATGGTCTAGATTTGGGTTTTCTGTATAACAGCTATATAAGGATTTCTGTACAGGACTGCACACACTGCATTTTATTTTGTACACTTAAAACACTGCTTTTAAGCTATGAGTTTTCTATTTCGATAGGAAGCGTAAGAAGCTTCCATACCAAAAGAATTGAAACTATTGAAGTACCTTCAACATTAAAAAGTCACAAACCTATTTTACCAAAAAGAAAAAGCTATTTTGCAGCCACACAACTACATATTTTAAAACTATGTTAACAGAGAAAAACACTTCAAGAGAGCCATGTATTCTGCTAGTTTCTGCTCAGTTACTGTTGGAATGCAGTTTACTCAATGACTTAATATAGCTAGTCGGAAAAACCAGTTTCAGAATGCAAAGAATTGCCAATTTAAAACGAAAAGTGTAAACAGTTTTTCAGAAGATGAATGGACTTCTGATGTGTAAGATTAGAAGTAGCAGGAACCAAAAAAGTCAGTGAACTAGAGAGTTCTACTTAACGCAAAATGTGTCAACTAAACACACAAAAATACAGGAGATGGAACTTCAGTACCTTTCTGCCTCTCCACAGGGGTTTTATCCAGTGTTATCTAATGGAGAATGTCAGAACTAACCTGTCATAGAAACCTAACATTAAATATAGAGTGTTCACTAGAAATATTGTAACATCTAGCTCAGTAGAAAACACAAGATAGCAACCAGATCTCTGAATTCTAACAGGTGGAAGCCAGAAAATTAGTTTAGTCTGCTAATACATGAATGTGACAGCCAGTGCATGAAGAGGAGGATTTGCTGTTACTGACTGTATCCAGAGCACAGGCCTTACCTGGTCCCTTCCCTCTTGGCACATGTGAAGCCTTACAACTATCACTGGGAAACCGCAGAAGGCCAAAGAGAACACGGTCCTTTCTCCAACCCCCAAAATTCTTACTGGAACATCTCCAGTTAACTAAATTACTTCTATATAACAGCACGGGAGAACTGAACTGGCAGGAGAATACTGTGCAGTGCAAAACAACAACAAAAAAATCATGAATTCTAGAACATCACGGTAACAACAACCTGAGGAAACGTAGTTCTTTTTCAATGCATATATAACTCCATTACAGGGATTCATAAGTGGTAAGGCAGTTATATCTCAGTTGTGTCTACAGAAGGATTCAACTCCTGAAAGGTTCAGTCACTGCTAACTGATGCCAAGCCATCACTCTTGCCAAGCATTTAGAGGAAAGATAAGCTACAACATCAGTGAAGAACCCTCAGTATTTCAACACTGACCTCCAGTTCCTAGAGAAATGCCAACCCAACGCTGAGCTTCATCTTGGTATCTTCTAGGTGTCTTAAATCAAAATGAAGCATTGTTAAGAGCTGGAGACACAATCCTAACCAAGAGCACCTCCAGACTGATGTTACAGACCCCACAGTAGAGCACTGCAGGGAACAGTTATGTGCCTGACACTGGACATCCTTACAAATGATCAAGTTCACATGCAAGTAAAAAAACCTCAAAGGGATCTCTGAAGCAAAGGCCACGGGATCAACTCATTATCAACAGTCTAACATCTGTACCAGTTAACGGAAAATAAACTACATTTTGTGAGTATCTAAAATAGAGCCACAATCTGATGACTTTTAAGTGACAGCACAGTACTGGTACACTTCCAAGCAGTTAGTTCAAGAGACTTCCCTCTAATCACTTATTTTTTTAAGTTACTAGTCACTGTAAAATTTACTTCTCGGATCTCTAAAGCATTATTAAAAACGGGGAAGTCATGTTTGGTAAACAAACTGTGGATTCCAAAAATCAGGACTAAATCTTCTGAATCCTGGATCAAACGTGTGTTTTGCGACAAGAATTAAGGCTCCAACAGAACACATAACCTTTCTTTGGCAGCTTTGGAGAGCCTCATTAAAAAAAAGATACTTAAACGTAAAAATTCTTCCATGAAATGAATTACTGTTCTGATGAGCCAAGATTTTTGTGACATTTGCATCAATGAGTTCTAAAATCTGAAAATTAAACAGAACTGGACAGATGTGTTTAGTGGTACAGACTGGAGCAGAGGTCTGACAATCTACAGATGATGCCCTTCAAAAATAGGCTGAGCTCTTCATGTGTCCAACAAATTGTATACCTTTTTTGATACTTACTGGTAAAACAATCCCCCACTGCTGCTATGGTAACAAGTTTTTTTAAAACAGAACCTCTTAAAATAATATTTGTGTATATTTTTCTACCTGGCAGAAAGTGGAAGGTCACTTGAGGAAACTTGCAACCAAGACACAGTACATGGACTCTCCTTTTACAATTTCAAAACAGTATAAAACCAGAACAGACTCCAACTGATGACTAGAACCATCTTTAAACAGATTTACATATTACATATAGATTATTTACTGCTACATTGCTCACTTGGTAATATCCCTGAATGATTAAAGGGAAAAAAATACCAACAAAACAAAGCCATCTGAAAAGAAAATCCCCAAATTACCACAAATCAGATGAAAACCCAAACAGCTCAAGGATATTTTACATACATAAAGACCTCAGTGCTACAGAAGCAATAAGCCATAGCTTGCACTCCTATTAACTACAAAGGCTGTATTTTCAACCTTTGAGGAATTTGGATTTTATGATACATGGAAGGAATCCTAAGAAGCTGAGAGGGGAAACAAAAATTATCTCCCTGAAGTTGAGGAGAAAATAGTATTTCATCTCAACTGGTGATATTACCAGGGAGTTCCTAATTTTCACACTGACAACAGAAAAAGGTCAAAGAAGCAAAAAGAGTTTTCAATGGTCTTGTAACCCAAGTAGTGAAGTAGCATTGCCTTTTTCTGTAGCCAAAAACATACCATAAAACCAAGTACATTGCTTACTATGTGCAAGAAAGATGTTAGGATGAGAACAAATAGTTATTAAATGAGTGGTCCAAGTTTTATTTCAAAAAGTTATTCCCAAGCACTAAAACAACACATAAGTAAAATACCTTATAAAAGCAGAAAATACTGATTGCAAAAAACTGTAAGCTAGACAAACTCTTTTGGGATCGAAATGAAATGCACACAGATTTAAATAAACAGATTTGTATCCACGGCACAAAAATGCTGTCAGTATGTGGCAAAATGGCTTTTACTTTGTAACTAATGTATCTTTCAAGTTTATGCAACCCATAAATTAAAGGTGAAATTTTCCCTTTAGTAGAAGTACCTTGGCTTTCCATCTATCCTAGGAACTGGAGTTCATACAGCAGGCTGTGTATCAGAAATGACCATTTGGTCCTGTAGCAGGATTTATATTAGGACAGGAAGAGCAGAGTAAAGCTGTTATTTTGTGTGTTTTTACCTGACCAAACCACAAAATTTCATTCTGTGACTTGACAAAAAGGAGTAGTATATTAACGAGGCACTTGCTGGCAGATGTCACAGGTTAGGAAGAACATTCCCTCCATGTGATAGGTATGTTAGCAAAGTACATGGCTAAAAGAAAAAATGTTTCACAGCATCTGTAGAGAATAGTGTAAGAATGCACTCTTCCATTCTGTGATCTTTCCTAGGATGAAAATGATGACTTCATGCATACTGCGGTTTCAGACGCACTGACGAAAGATGCGAAAAATTTCTTCTCACAGAACGTGACTTCAATTCCTAAAGAGAGGGAAAAATACTGTATTGTTTCTCCTATTTCAAAGTGTGTCCCATTTACTAAATTAATAATGCTTCAGTGAAAAGTTACAGTCTACTGTGATATTGCATCAGCTAGACAAACTTGGTTCAAGAAAGGAAAACAAGTTTCCATTATGCACCTTGATTAAGTACATAGTGGCAGGAAGTATCTTCCTTTATTTACAAACACGGAATCTCAGAATGAGTTAAGCATTCTTTTACTCAAAAAATAACCCAGTTTTGTTCACTGATCATACAGCCTTACTAAAGTATGTTAAGTTACTAAAGCAACTGTATCCTCTGTCTAATTAGATGGGGAAAACTTTTACAAAATGTCACAGTACAAAACTAACCAATTATTTTTTCTTACATTAGCATTGTCTGTAACATAGATTAGAGGAATGCATTACTATGGGTATTTATAATAATGCTCACAGGAAGGTTTTAGCAGCTAACACATCTATAAAACCTGAGCTAAAGAACTGAAAGCTGCCTTATTTGTAAACTGACAAACAGGTAATAGATTGTGCCTAAGTCATTTCTTAGTGCGCCACTGACAAAAGCAAGTGGTAGAAAACATAGCTACTGTTTATGTTGGCACAAACAGTTCTTAGAATATATGTACTCTTCTGTTTATTCTTTCAAAGATAAAGTTTTCCTACAGTCTCCCTTTATCTCAGCTGCTCTATAGCCCCAGCGTGCAACTCCTCCCATCTCTTTGACTCTCTCCATTTAACTAAGCCATGACAGACTCGAACTGTTTGTTTTCTAACCTATTTACTGGCTCACGCCTTTTCAGCACTAACTTCTTTGTTTTGTTAAATGTAACTTTCTACTGTCCCTTCTGGCTCCGACCATTTCCTAATGCAACCACCTGTAGTTCGTACACCTCTATCCAGACATTCAGCCCACTATAATCTCCAGATGGCAGCTTCTTTCCATCATCTACTGGCTCTGCACCATGTTGTGCACTGCTTCCCGAAATTTCAAGGTTGCATGGTCATTACTTTTAATTACATCAACCTCAGAGAACTTCAATCCCAATGTATTTCCCTTTTTCTTTAGTTTGGCTCCTATACTAATATATGTAGAGCACCAACACATTTTGTTTTTCTCTGCTTAGAAAGCTGTGTTCAGTTCCACACTGGCAAACTTCCAGTATTTGTTTAGAAGCCGTATCTGGGGATAAATCACACAGGCACATACACAGCCAAGAAGTCACATCTTAACAAGTAGCAAGTCCCTGCTACAAGTTACTGGGCTGTTTAAAGTATCAAATAAGAAATTACAAGAATTTTAACATATGCAAAATATGCATTCCTCTCTAGCTTCCTTTTATTAAAAGCCTGATGTTTTGAAAAGTGTAAACAACTAAGAAAGGCAGCTTTTTCACAGTAAATCATGATTGACCACCTTCCAGAATACAACCCCATGAAAACAAGCTATTGTAAATAGCATAAAATAGGGAAAAGAGGGGAAGAAATTGAGCTCTCAGTACAGGAATTAAAACAGTTTTCAGAAACCAAAAATCATGTTGGAAATATTGATAATTTCCTTCCCTGTTGAAAGAAAACAATCCAAACACCTAAAACTTTGGGGCACTGTATTATTAGTTAAAGTGATGGGATTTATTTCTACATTATTACCCAGGAATGTATTACACTGATTATACAGAATTCATCTTAAGAAGAGAATTATTAGGCCACTGACAAACTGCAGGAAGCAGGTAAGTAATGCTGCAGACTATGCTGGATCTGAGCACGGTTTATTATGCACCAATTCATAAATAGCAACCATTGCAATGAAACAACTGACCCCAAGTTTTCCACAACTCGCAGCTGCTAGCTGGTATGTTGATGATGGATCTCAGCCACACAGGAAGGACTGGACAAGAAAAAAATAATAAATCAGTACAGATAGACTAGAGCTGCCCAAATGCTTCAAGAGTGAATGCTTCACAGGGTTGTCAAGTAAAGAGAGAACATATAGATCAGAGAAAACAAAAGAACAAGCCCACTAAACTGGAGTGTGAACAAACTTAGAATACAAAAAAATTTTGTAAAGAGAACACAGAATTAAACAATGTGAGAAAAAGCATGCCACCTGCACCTTTCCATGTTCATATCAAATTTGCAAATACAGTTTTGGTGGAGTTTAAAATACCTGTTTTACAGGCAACAGACCTTGCTACAGCCAGCGACAAGCCTCTTGGCAATCACATGACAACTGGAGGTTTATATTCACATTTCTTAGATTAAAGTAACTTTAAATAAAAGGTTTATTCTGTTTCACTGCACCTACAAATGAAAAAAATACTTACCTATAGAGAAAATACGTCGTAATATTTATTGTTTCAGATGGAGTATCAGACAATAACACGCAGTACCAGTATAAAACTACTGAACTTTCCCCCCAAGTGGTTACATCAAAACTCTTGGAAATAAAACATGTTTATCTACTTGCATGTGTATGCACACAAACATTTATAGACACACATGTGTTATATGTGTGTATAATACACAGAAATACAAGTCTTACCTTATTACTCTTAACTGCAGAGAAAACCAGAGTGCACTAAGTTCAGTTAGTTACAGAATGGTCGCTACCTGAAGGCCATGGTGCCAAAGGCCATCATTCACCATTAAGATCTGAACACAAATATCCATGAACCACAACACACATGACACTGTATGATCCGGCACTGCTGATGCCAGCCAGGACATTCTGCTGGATACGGACTATGGGAACAGCAGCAACTCCGACAGACTAGAACCATACCTACCCCCAACAGGTACACTGCAGCTCAGAGAGGTGAATACTAAGAAAAAAAGCTAAGAGCATGAAACAAAAACCCCGCCCACCTCCACATGCCTGAACCTTTTACACCTCTGCTCACTACTTGTAGACTGCAACTGTGTTGCTCAGCCCCTCAGGGGTCTTCCTCATACCCCTTTACCAGGCCACTGCCTCAGAACTCAAGATAATCACCCAGAAAAACCAAAATTTAACTCACAGGTATTTCTTTCAGGTCTGAAATGAAAAAAACACAAATTTCAATTTTCTCCTCGAGTTTCCCCTGTTACTGTAGACTACACAGCTTTTACTACCAAATACCATCTCATACATATCCCTCTAGGAGCATCCGAACATTAATCTCCCTATTAGAGGATGAGGAAAGAATCTGAAACATCCAGAGATGAAAAAAACTCCCATTTCCTAAAAAAGAAAAAAAAAAACAAACAAAAAAAAACCACCAAAAAAACCCACACCAAACCAAAACCTGTCACCTGGTAGTTTTGAGAATGAAGGTTAAAACCTTATCCATTTGTGTAGATGTGAATATATGAAGTCATTTCCACAAGCTCCTGATCAAAACATGTTATCAATTGCCAAAAGAAATTAGCTTAAGTAAAACACAAATGGTCGTTAGCAAACACATGATCACAGGGAGGAGAGTAGTATTTTTGATTAAAAATTGATCCTAAATACAGAATTTGAATCTATAAGATTTTCTTCTAAATTTCCTTTAGCACTATTAAAATTTTACTAAAAAATAACATTTTTTTGATGTAACTCAAGTGGTAAAACACAGAATGAAAAATTAAGAGAATTTACAGAACTGAAGCTTCATTTGTTAACTGCTACATGGTCAACATGACAAATGGACCAAGCTCTCTTTTTATACACCCGTAACAGCAATGGAAACACCGGCTTCAAAATTTATGATTTTCCTCCATTGGTATTTCATCCATTTTGCTCGCTCACCCTTGTGATTTCGTTAAATTACGGCTGCAATGCATGCTCTGGTTTGAGCTGCATTTGAAAGCTGTAAGAAGTCTACAACTGCCAAAGATATCTGGATACCGGCTGTACCCCTCCTACTCTCACCGTAGGACTTACAGCCCCTAGCAGCAAGTGTACTGGGAATAAATATGCAATTCCCAATGCAGTAGAGGCAATTAGCAGATTACCTTCAAGGTGAAGTCACTCCTTTAGGTACCTGCTTTCTCCTCTGTGGTCGCTATTTGGCAGCTTTCAAGCAGCAGATACTTTTGTTGAGGTATTTTAAGAAGACTAAAAGTTACCAGACAGGCTTCTTATACAGCTGGGGAGTAATGACACAACCACCTGCTTCCTACAGAGCAGTCTGCTGACAGCATTTGCTTTTTTCCATCATTGTTGAGAGCTCAGCCACATTGACAGACACAATACAAGCTGATCAGACTCATTCCACATGAAATATATTCAAACTAAGTGGGTATGTGAAAGGATAACTTGAAACTTTTAAAGGAAGAGTTGTATTTTAGAACTACTAATTACTATTTGGCATCATCTTGCAATGAATACAAAAACCCCCAAAATCTCAGTAAGTCTTTGTAAGGGTTACCTCTATCTGTGAATTTACTTGAGACCTGAACAGAGTTTCAATTCTAGGTAACAAGACTTCTGAGAAAACCAGGAAAAATGAGCAGGAAGTACAGCACAGTTGATTCCAAGGCAACACTTATGTTACAGCCCCCTCTGCTGGAAATATTTAGTATATATTGTTACACAAGAGTTTGAAAAAAATATTCTTCCAAAAAAGTAAAACAAATTAAAAACACATAAAAAAGACAGTGTATAACATGGCTTTTATTCCACTCCTATTTAGTCTGCCACTTGCATCTGAATAAGCACCTTTCACAGAAGAGTAAGTGCTGTAATATCAACTACTGATAACTGCAGCTATTGGTTATTAGGCAAATCAGTTTTGACATCATTTTAGAGTGAACAGCCTAATTTAGATAAGAGGACCTTACACTGGGAGCCAAAAACATCCAACAACCTGCATCAGGTGACATGGAATAATCATATTTTAAAATGGCCTTTCTAAATCAGAAGTGCACAGGAAAACACCTACAGGTGACCAACTGGGACATGTTTGCATGCTCCAGGTTTCAAATTCCCACCTCTCCCTAACATGAGGTTCAATCTAAGGCTGAAAGAAAGGAATTCACTGTCAAGACCCAGAGACACAGACAAGGATTTGTAACCAGTATTTCAAAGAACTGAATGAGGTTGACCATTTTCTCTCAATATGTTTTTCATTTGTACTTTTCTTTGCATCTCAAATCTTAGAATAACTAGTTATGCTTTTACTTTTTAGTTTCCCCAAATAGTTCCAAAACAAGTAACATGTATGCCCTCTGTAACAGAGCTTCAGGTGAAGAAAAAGCTCACTTTCTCTGCAATGCTTCCAATTTTCCTTATCATTGCTAAAAGACTTTTTCACCCACACCCCTCTTCTCTTACTGTCCCCCCTTCAAGAAAGGGGACAGTGACACTGCAATGCTTGCTTTAACTCTCTTGGTTTGATACTCACAGCTGCAGGCATGGCTATGTGACTCTGGGCATAAGGCTGGTGATGCAGTGTTTGAACTCCATGATCAGAATACAGCTGGTACAAAAAAAATAAAAAAGATTAGCAGAAAAACCTGTTTCATAATTTTACTTCTTTGCAAGCCTTTCACATGAATTTAGAATCCTTAAAAATGTCAAATTTGGGGCCATGTTTATCTGAACTACTGACTTTTCAAAAACCAAAATATTTAAGTCTCTGTTTTCTGCACTGGTCCGAGTTTGGTAAACTTCATTTATCTTGATCAATGCCACAAATCACTTTCCCTGACAGAAGTAGCAGCTTCTCTACTACACATCCATTTCACTCGGCTCTAACTGGAACAGTGTTTAAATGTGTCAATTTACACACTGAAGAGTTATTCTCAGCATTATTGGACTTACAAGATATTTGCACACAAATAATACAGATTCCTCTTGGAATTTTACACTATTCTTCTGCAATTCCACACACTGCTTCCTTTAACACGAACAAGTAAATCAAGAGTATATTATATCCAAGTATTCCTTAACTAATTCTATTTTCTTAGTGCTCAGATTTCAAATTTCTCTGTACAAATTTGTATCTGATTCACGAAATACCGAAGTTCAATAGCAGTATTGTTAATAATATTATAATTGTAGAATAAATACCAAGACTTATGCACTTTCAAAAATAAAAACCCAACAACCCACGTCTTGTATTAATTCCGTGGCTTTGTAGGGAAATTAAATTACTTTGGTATGCCATAATTTTCCATTTAAGATATCTGAAACACCAGTTTTGGAACTTCTCTTGGCAACAAAATACGCTTTAACTTTTGAAACAATATTTGATTACTGTCCTAATTTAACATCTGTTTTGGAATTCCTATTCATAAGGAATGAATATTTAAGAGAACTACCAATTCATAAAAAAAAAGTTGTGATTAAATTTTTCTGTAGCCATTTACTGTAATTTTTAATATCCAATTATTAAGAGATTGCCTTATTGTACATCAAGAATCTCTTGAGTAATATTATAAATGCTACTGATACAGAAGCAAAAAAATTGTAAACAACCTAATCACTGAACCACTCTTAATTCATTTGGATCATCACAATATTTAGAAACAAGCTTCTATTCGCACAGAAGAATTACTTCAGGAAAGTACCATGGTTTGGGTATATTAATCCAGCATTCCAAAGAATCTGCTTCCTATTTTAAACATTACTTACAAACAAAACAAATTGACCAGCCCTTATACCGCTGTCTGTAATAAGCTTGTGACCCTCAAAAATATTTCAGAGCCAAAGCATCCTCCGAGAAAAGTGGAAGAGAAACTCTAACTTGAGGACACCTGAAATTCTTTAACAGCAGCACAGGTATAAGAACAATTGACCTAAGTGCTCTGAACAGCCAGTGCTTAAATTAGAGGATTATATTTTTCAATTACAGACAAACAGTTCAATTGTCAGTACATTTTTTTTACTTTTTAAAAATACCTCAGGAACTGTAGCTTCCATTAGGAGAGGTGGAGATATACATCCACCTTCCTGGGTAATTCCTATTGGCTGATAAAAGACTTCAGATGGTTGCAGATACAGGAGTGGAGGTGAAGAGGTAGGAGACTGAAATAAAGCACATTATTTTAATAAGTTGCATTATTTATGCACTATAAAGACCAAAACTTATTTTACAGTCGTCTTTGCTGCATATAAACGGAGCTAAAGCTTTAAAAGGATGTTTCAAATTCATTTTTGATAACAAAAGAAACAAAGTGAGTGAGAAGTGAGTAGAAAGCTCAGGTAGGAGGAGAAAAAAGTTATTTGTTAGCAATTTTTATATAGTTTTCAGATTTGCATTTTGGAGAACATTGTTAGACAAATCCTAAAACTCGTAAAATTGACACAGTTTCAAGATCACGACAACATACTACACTTAAACCTTCCCTTGCAAAAAGGTTACAGTAGCAAAACAAGCATTTTTGTTTTCAAATAACCCCACAGTATTTCTATAACTCAGCACCCCAAATTCAAAGCAGCAGATCGATCTCTTAGAGTGGAACTTGTCCATAACTGGACAAGGCTGGCTGCTACTAAAGTAATGAGGCCACACCGTAAGAGCTCCATCTTAAAGGACTCAGTCCTTTCAGCCTCAAACTCTTCAAGTTCCTCAAGTGTCAAGACTCTCGTTTGAAGCTGCTCCGCTACAGAGATCACAAACCCAGTACACTCTCCCCCCAAAATGACCAAGGCAGCAGCTTCAAGTTCTTCCTCCTATTTCAAAGGCCTGGGTCTATTTTCTCTCAATTCATTTTTGTTTTCAAATAACTTAACAATTGAAGAATTGAAGAATCTTAACAATTCTCTTAACAACTTTGAAACATCACAGTATCAGTTAATGAGCTACTTAATACTCATTGCTTGGCAAAATTTGACAGTTTTCACCTGGGTAAGACGATTTCTTTACATCAGATTTGTATTTCATTTTGCAATAGATGCTATTTTATGCCTTCTATTGTATCAGCAAATCTTTTTGCTAAAATACAGCACTTAAACTCATTTCAATCAAGTTGTGAATAGTGAGAAGTGTCACAGATAACTGCACCACACCTTTAAACTAGGTGAAATGTAATGCTAAAATGCTGCAACTATGAACTGTATTTACCTGTAGAACAGACCACTGCCACTGACTTGAAAAACATTGTGTTGGTGCCTAAAATCAAACAAAAAGATGTTACTAATGTGATTAAGATCATATGCACACAGAGAATACCAGAATTCCTAACATACTTAAATCACAATCATCTCAAATCTATAATTAATTCTAATAAACTAAAGAGACAGAAATTTTCATTAAGTTCCAAAAAGTTCAGGAATATGGTTTTATCTTTATTCACTCAGCCTCTGCCATGGCCATCTCATAAGCTTCAAAAAATACTTAAATCAGATTCTCAGCAGAGGTGTTCAGACCACAAGAATCAATGGACTCTAGCGGGAAAACACTGAAAATGTTGTAGTTATAAGGAAAAAAAGTCTTTACTGTGAGAGAGGGGTCAACTATTGGAAGAGGCTATCCAGAAAGGTTGTGGAATCTCCATCACTGGAGCTGTTTAAAATCCAACTGGAAAAGTACCCAAGAAAACTAATCTAACCAGTCCTGCTCCAGCAGGAGTTCAGCTTAGATGACAAAAGGTACTAAGGCAGTTGTTTTGGAACACAAAAGAAAACTGTAATATATTATGTTACCATGTAGTTACATAAGCAAGATAAACTGTCGTTTAAAGAAAGCAGTCAAATGAAATCAGAACGTGTTTGGTATCACGTTTTACTTTGTAATAACAAACAGACCTGTGACAGTGCTGCAAACAGTACTGCATGGCTGGAGGAACACATTGTCTAAAAGCCATTTTTAAACAGCTACCTGATAATGGTACGTAGGAGACTGATAAACTGGAGGCGCCACCATCACGGGAGAACTGGAAACTGAGCGTGACTTCAAAAATAAAACGTTACAAGTCTTAATGCGGCAATTTCATAAGTTGTCACTCCTATTAAGCACAGCTCCGGAGCACTATAATGCTGAACCACCTCCCCTCCCTTTTGAAAAGGCATTTACCAAGTTAACGTACACTTTAGAGGAGTCAAAATCACTGTTTCTAAGGGCCTATGTTAAATGAAACAAAAATCCCCGGCATATTTACTAAGTTCTTTCCAGAAAGCAATAGGTCATCACTGTCTAGAGATGGTAAACCAGAACTTCTCCTGGGGTAAGGCCCAGACTGATATGAACTATTCTGTCCAACAGGTCACACCAAAGCAAAAGTCTGCTGCAGAAGCAAAATAAACTGAAGTGATATAAAAAGTATGAAATAAACAGTCTAACATAAGGAAGCCATTTAAACACCTAACATGAGGCACAGCTGAAGAAACTGGAAGTATGAGGGACTTACACACTGCACTCATCCTGGTCCACAGAAAAAGCATATATATCAAAATAAATTACTTACTGGCCACGGTTGCTGAACAGGAGAAACTTCAGATGTATGAAAATAAGCCACTCCATTATGGTAAACATATGGATATCCACTCGAAGTAGTTAAGTACATTGTACCAGCTTCTGGTGATACAGCAGTAGTTGTGTACATTGTACCAGCTTGTGGTGTTACAGCAGAACCTGGAATAAACATTTTAAAGCTTACTTACAAATAACTTAAACAAAACTTATTTTTAAGATGTGTACACCATGAAAAAAACAAGGGAAGATCATTTCTGATCTTCAGAGAAAGGAAATACTCCAAGGAGAGAACATGGAGCAGCATGCCTGGTGCCATCTCAATTCCCTCTCAAACACAAAGCCATGAAAGCAGATGGTCACAGGATGTCTCCAGAGGTAGATGGGAAAGGCTGCAGAAGATGACAGGCATATAAATTAACGAACACAGGTAACTCCAGGTACCTACAAATACATACATTTTTCATCTCCAAATGTCCAAAGGTAACTTAACATTATAGGAGATTTTAATGGGTAACCTCCACATACCCATACTTAGCTGAAACAGAATTCAGGCACTAAAACCAACAATTATTTCATCACAAGGTGCTGTCTGGTTTGTCAGCACACAGAGACTGTCAAAAGCAAAATCTGGCTATACAGACATCAGAACAGGGACACTCCTTACAATGCTGTCACTATGACGGAGCCTAAAAGTCAGTATGGTCTGGTGTCAAAGCAGAGCCCCATCTGCACCATCCTCTAACAGGTGCTGACAGCAGTTGCTACTCAAATAAATGGATCTCTACCCTAAGCACAGATGGCTTCTCTCTTTCAAACACTGCCTCTGACATCACCTAAACTCTACCCCTCTCTACATCTGGGGGAGAGAGGGGCTAGGACAGGACTTTGTTTTTCCAAAAACTCTGTGTCAAACATGAAGACAAATTTCAGTTCCAAATATGATGAGACTTCTGTAGGGGGAAAGAAAAAAAAAAAAAGAGGAAAATTAATTCTGTAACTGAAATTGAAGTTTTGAAATCACAAAGTAGTAACATAGCACAGAAAAAAAAAAAATCAGGAAGAACACAACATAAATGAAGTCAAACAATTTTTAGTTTTCCATCTCGCCTTACAAAGGTGTGCTACCATGAAGTGCCATTTTATGGGCAGACAGAACACCACAGAGGTCACCACTATGCTCAGTGGAAGATGAAGGCGGCTCACAGTGATTCAAGAGCTTTTACTGGTAGTGAGAGTTTGCCTAATTCCTAGAAAAGCCTGAAGACACTTGGATACAATACAGCTGAAATATTATCCATAGACAGGACAGGCTAAGATGCTTGTTAGGATAATGTTCAGCATACCTTAGAAAACCTAAAGGCTGTTCCAGCTGCAGCAAGAAATCTAGAATAGCCCTTACTGACACCTCAAATGAGATCAATGGGATCTCATTGCCAACAGTCCTGTCCGGTTCACTAACTACAGACTTTCTGCCAATATTAAGCAAGTCTCTGGCAAAGGAAATCTCCATCCATCCCAGCAAGCTCATTGCGATGGAAAAATACATTATGATGCTGGGGAAAAGCAAACCAAGTGGCCCTCTCAGTGCGTTCAAAGCACTTAGCACAAAGTGTCCTATGACAACAGAGGAGCTAAAAACTCATTTTGCTTAACAGTATGGAAGACAGGCACCAGATTATATGTGGGCTGTTGAGGACAGCAATACATTGGCTAGCTCTTAAATTCTGCTCAACATAACAGAACCACAGCTCTACAGTGATATTGTAAGTCTGGGTGTTCTGGTTTAGTGCAACCCAAGAGGAGTTGCAACAGGACAAAGTATCCTAGCAACTACGCTTAGGTAGGTTGAGCATGAGAGCAGACACAGTGAAATCAGACCCTAGGATACATCCCTCTATGATCTTGTATCACAGAACTATTCTAGGTATGAGAGGGTAGAGATAGTTGAACAGGTCCACAAACAGACCTCAAAAAGACACAACAGCTTTCTTCAAGATTTTTTTTTTTCAACCCCTGTTCCCTCATGTCTCAGAATTAAAACACAGAGATGCCTCTTTTCTATCAATATACACATTCAGCACAAGAGTCAGACAAAGAAAGTACCACAAGTCGGGCAACAGAACTGAGAAAGTACAAGTCAAAGATGGAAAGGAAAATAAAGCACAGGGAAAAAAACCCAACAAAACAGCATATAACCTCTTGATGACAACTGAGCAAAGATCACACGGAATAATTTCTAGAGCCAAGAACCCATACATCTGGAACAAAGGATTTCCTTTCCCTTTGGGGATATACACTTTCCCATACACTTAGACAAGGGAAGAGGGCACACCTAGACACAAGGGGAGGAAGGAAGGGGCAAACTTCCTGTTTTCAGCAGGTACTTCTGCACCAACAGCGTTAGTGTACACATGAACCACTTCTAACAGGTTACATGACAGAAACTAAAGAAAGCTTCAGAATTAAACCAACATTCTTTTGTATTGTCCTCAGACTGATGATGAGCAAAACGTTGGGCTTTTTCCTAACTCTTCCAAAAGGTACCACAGAACAAATAATGAAGCAAAGTTACAAAGTAGACTTCATTGCCTGATGCATTTACAAAAGAAATCTATTTTACATCTGACACACAGCCCTCACTGAGGGCCAACTCACAGATCTTGTCTTAAAAAGTTGGTGATTTATACATTTTCAGTATCCATTCAGTATCTTATAGCAAACAACTCAAGAACAGGATGGTGACTGTAACCACCCATTCCTCATGGTCCCAACAAAGAAAGCAAGATGCAACTGTCCTGATTGATTTTGACAACATAAATAAATCAATGAGTAACAGTGCAACCAACCAGCACAGCCTGCTTTTTCCCACAGAACCTGTGAGGACAGTCTAGATGTCTAGATTTAAGGTTCTGCCAGGCAATCTGATTTTCACTGTTCTTAGATAGGTAACCTTTTCCAATAAAGTAAATAAACAACATATTAAGAGAGAGAGAAGAACCATGAATCTATTTAATTGGACATTTCCACTGGCACGCATTTACTTCCACCGCAAACCACTCCAAGCGTATTCCATGCACGGCACTAATGCAGTGCCAGACCAGGTACATCTCAGTTAAAAACTTGTATTCAAAATGACACGTAACACACAAATGCAAGAAGAGATACATACGAGCATTAGGACTTCGTAGTTGTTGTTTTCTTATTGCTGGACCAATATTCAATTTCTTATCCTTATAATTGAGTTTTTTAGCCTAGAAGTAAAGAAAAAGATTATTTTTTGCATAGATCTAGGCATCTGAGAAATTGAAATCACAAGCAGACAAGGCACTTATTAGGTTTCACCCTCCCTTGCTTTTTATTTACAATGCATTCATTGCAAAAATACCCCAAAAGCTACACTAGTTCCTTTTCCATCCTAACTTTAGGCTGCACATACACAAAATTAATCACTAGTCATTTCAAGCACTACTTACTCCTCATGGAGCCTCTTGATTTGCAACTAGACACCTTTACTTGTCAGCAGATTTTTCCATTTTAGCTCTCATGCATCTATTGCTTTTAAAAAAGCACATGTGTACATAAATGGACAATTTGAAGTAAAAAGAGTAAATGTCAGAATAAAAGACAGCAGTTATCTTCCCAACTCCCTGTTAAAAAATCTTGAAAAGAGTGGATTTTCTAGTAAAGCAAATGAAAGTAATTCTGAAGGATGAAGTTTTTATAACTCTATACTTCCTGTAGATCACATACAGACCAAGAACATAAAGACTGGATGTCAAAGGCAAGAACAGTACCATGAACTAGCACCTTCCTTCCCTACTTCCAAAAGGCCTCAGTATAAGTCTCAACTTGGATCTCTTTAAACCATTTTATTAACTACAAGACCAAACTTACCAGATGTTCAAATGTAACTTGGCAAACAGAGGACCACACAACCAGAGCTACTGGTGTCTAATGTGAAATGAATTATTTAAAAGATAAACACAATGGGGACTATTGCTTACATCTTGTAAAATCTTCTGTGCCTCTTCCTGGGTTTCAAAAGTGACGAAGCCATACCTAAACAAAAGTTCCAGATGGTAAGCCTCTGAGTTCATATTTACAAACACTGCACATCATTAGTCGATACACAGTACAAGTCACATCACAAGGCAAATTAACAGGTAAAAAAAACAATAGAAGTAAATATTGCATTAACAACTGTATTCTTAACATCTTTCTTATTGTATTTAAGTATGTGGTAATATATCACTGTGAATAAGCAGCCCACATAGAAAGCTATCCTTGTTACTCAGCCTATGTTTTAAGTTCCTTCATTGCTATTAAACACTTTGATCTAAAGCTTTCACTTCTTGTGGGTGACCAAGATGAGACACTTGGGATGTTTTTTTTAAATCTTAAATTATTATTATACTGTAATTTACAGAACAGCCCCAACCCACTTCAGAAACAATTGTGAATGCTCCACACTTCCACATGCACTATTCACTACTTTAAATTGAGTTCTTAGAAAAAGCAACAATGCAGAGATAGTGTTTATCTGGGAATTATTCTTGTAATTCTTAACATGATTAGCATTAAAAAGAGATGAAGCAATTCTCATTCTTTGTGACACAGTGTATCTTTCGCCACACCTCTTCCAGCTCCGGCAGTAATTCAGACAGGCTTTCTACACACAACTCCTGCTTTTCCAAAGCCCCTCAATTCATTCCCAGAGTAACCTAGGCCACTGAACGTGACACTGCCTGTGCCAAGTATCTGATCACATAACACATATGTAAACCACAAAAATTCTCCCCCACCCCTTAATCTCAATTTCTTTTTTTTAAATTTAGTATTTCTGTACATATAATTTGTTACTGTCACGGTTCATTTCTCACAGTCAGATTTCAGATGATATCAAGGTGGCCTCTCTCTTTCCTGCCAGCAGATCAGATTTCACAATACAGGTTCTTTCCTGTGAGCATTTCCATGAGTACAGAAGTTCAGTAAGTCTGACCAGCCACACTTTTAAATTTGAGGGCTTTTCCTGTACTGCCTTCTCTAAACAAACCAGGAAACATTTCCATGTTCAAAGAACACAAATTATTTTCCTACTTGGACCTTACCTATACTCAACTTTTCATTCTGTGGACTGTTTGAAAAATAAACTAAGAAGACATAACCAACCACAAACACCCAAGTTTTTAAAACCATTTTTCAAGGAACAGCAATGAAGCCTATGTTTGCATTTCAAAAGAAATCCCTGCACCAGGTAATTATTTTCCAACATATCTACTGTGAGACATATGTTGACAACCACAACGGCATAATTATTATGCACTCCAGGATAATCAGGTGCATCTCGCCTCTTCCTCCATTTTCAGGCTTATTTCCAAACTGGCTTTCAGTAATAGAAAAAAATATATTTAATAACTAAATAACCTTTTTACTATTATCAACTTAAATAATTGTCATTAAAAAAACCTGGAAAACTGAAAACTATTGATTTTGTCCTAGTTGCACACAGCTTCATCTTCTAAAACATGACTATACTTTTAATTATGCAAATTAGAGACATTTATATGGAAATATGAAAGAGCAAGAACAGATTTTTGCAAAGATAGATTAGCTGGTAAGATTAATGAGAAAATTAATATTCTGAGCTATGAAAATCAATCAAATTTACTAGAGTCAGTCAGATTTCTGTTATATTTTCCATGTCCACAAAAAGCTTATTCTACTATACCAACCCCTTTGATACTCCAGATCTGTCATTTATTATCTTCACTTCTCTCACGCTTCCATACTGAGCAAAAAATTTCTTCAAGTCGTTTTCATTAGTCTAGTACAGTAAATCAAGAGAGGGGAAAAAAAAAAGGAAGAGTTGGTTTGCATAGTTATTCAATGAATATTTACCATAGAACTTTTAATGGACATACTTTGGATAAAGTTTGCTACAAACTAATTATAACCCTGGATAGGAAGCGTGAACAAGTAGGACCCTCACAGGCCATTTAATTGCTGCATTTATTATTCAGCAATAATGCTAGAAAATAATTAAAACTCCTCTTTAGTAGACTTATGTAACAACTGTCCTTTCACAGCTAATACCACAGAAGCAGGTTTACTAGATCCGAATTTTAGTTTCTGTGAATTACATTCTAGAGCAGTTTGCAGTATTAAAAATCGCTACCATATTTTCAAACTTCAAAACAGCAGAGTACATAGATGTCCAAAAGGATATTCATAGGCCACATTTATGAAAACAATTCCCACTAAATCACATTGATTTAGTGGTCAAACCCACTGAATACACCATGATTGCTCTTTCTGAAGTAGTTGTAACTTGAGACCACAAATGTGTACAAGGCACACCAAGGGAACTCCCCACTGCAAGTTAAACCAAAAAAGAGTTGTTTCAATGGAGAATGGCCTAAACAAACTTGGAAGAAACTGCTCCCTTCTGAGTACACATGGAGCAAGACAAGTTTCCAATGTACAGGCACACCTAAGCTACACAAGCACTCACCTACCTTCTATGAATCTTCTCTTACAGTGTAAACATGTATCACATATGGTGCCCTAAACACCACATTTTGACATTTTAATTTTTACATGGTCCTTACTTAATAGCATATCTAACACTGGAAGAAGTACAGTTACATGCATGCATCATTCATATTTACTTTTCCTTATGTTAAAGTAGAAGTAAAGCAGTACTTCTGCTGTAAGTGAATGACTTCCATTGTTTTAAATTGTATGTATACGATTTACTAGATCCTTTCCAGCACA
This sequence comes from Oxyruncus cristatus, assembly GCA_013399855.1. NCBI lineage: Eukaryota > Metazoa > Chordata > Aves > Passeriformes > Cotingidae > Oxyruncus > Oxyruncus cristatus. Next base: position 958,036 of record VXAY01002117.1, on the reverse strand, counting down.
TCAAAGGTTTATCTTCCTTATCATCCAAGACTGAAATTGCTCAGTGCTCCAAGTGTCATCCACAGACACAGCAATTGCTACACAAGGCTAGAAACTTGGAAAGACAAAGGTTTACGTGCAGAGCAGTGACTGAAGGGGAATAAGAAGAAAACACTGTTCTAAGACACACAATGAAATCCACAAGTCTGTGTACAAACATGATATTGAGAAGCTTACCAGAAACACCTCCAGGACTTGCCTTCTCCTGATCTTAAGACAAAGGCACTTGTCAGATTCTTGAGAATGACACAGGCGAAGACTTAGCACTAACCTAAGACACACGGCCCACAAACCACTAAAGAAAGTGCTCTTCATACCAAGATGAAAATGTTCCCAACTCCAACTTCTCTTACTCTAAATTTAAGAAACCAGATGTTTTCTCTTACAAACGGGAATCACTGCTGCAGTGACAGACCAAACGGTGGTGCCTGGCAAAATCATAAAAGAGCTTGCTGGTAAGCAAATAAGTTATTGTTAAGTGTCTCCCTTTTTCACAAAAATAAAATAAACAGCTTTTAGATATCTCCAACTGACTTGAGTAAGACTTTTGCAGTAAGAAAACCCAACGAAACCTAATCCTTTTTGCCATGAGATTCCCAACAGAAAACAAGTCAAGACTGACACATAAATCCTATGATTTGGTAAGAAATTTAAGACTGTTTGATATGAACAGCCATAGCAAATGGAAGAGCAGCTAAAATGTTTATAGAGGTTTCATCCCCCTGCAAAATTCCATCTTCTTTTTGCTTACAAGCATGCTTAAACTGTTGTTAAAAATAAGATTAATAATAAACTTTCATGTATCAGCAACCGAACCAGGAAGTCAAGAAACCCCTCAAAATGAACAATAAGGAGGATGATTAACAAAAATATTGGTATGTTAGACAGAAAAGTGTTTTAACCTCTGAAATTGCAGTGTAGATATAAAAAGACCTTGCTCTGTTCTGCCTCTAGTAATTTGGTTACTATTACTGCAAAAAGCCACTGTGCCTCTTCGATAAAGCCCAAATATACTGAAGGCCTTGTACGACATCTCAAATTACAAACACCTTTATTTGCATGATCTCAGCCAAATGAGCCAGAAGGTCCTGGAGTTTCTTGCACTTGTTATGCAAAATAGTCCGAGTGAATTTTAAACTCTTGTTCCTCTTCAAATGAGTCAGCACTCAAAAGATCCTCAGCCTAGGAGGATTAAGGCAGAGAAGATACTCTAGGCAGGAACAAAACATCAGCTAAGCAGACTAAGCATGCCTTGCAAAAGTCACTGGCTTAATTACCTAAAGTGGGAAGAAACAAAAAACGGGAGTAGCTGGTATAAAGATCTGGTGAGTATCTTGTCAGAAATGTTGAAAGCGACTAACCAGTGTAAAAGTAGCTCAATATTGACTGCTACTTGAGGGTTTTAGGGAATACACAAAGGCACAAGCATTCTAAGAATTAAGATTAGTACTGCAAACTACCCAGACAAGCTTTCATATTTGTTTTAAAACCAAACACTTGTCTTCGAGAAAATTACTGTGGCAAGTGAGGAATAGTTGCACTGTAGCTTCTTTCTATGAACCGGAAGAGAAGTGCTAGAGGAACTAAAGTTACTGATGTTTGCCTTGATTGCCATATGTAACATTGTGGCAGTTCATTAAATTACACTAGGTCTTACACATAAACAACTGCTACATACTTTTCTACCACAAGCTCTACTGATGAAAAAAGCTATCTTCTTCGAAAAGAGAAAATTCTGAAGATCTGGTTTGTCAAAAGCTTCTAGCAGCTCAGTGTACTAGTCAGCTTTGCAGGACAGTTATGTAAATCAACAGTTCAAGCTTTATTCTCTACTACTGATTTGGATACTACAGTGAAGGGCACTTACCACCTAAGCAAACACGTGATTGTCTCTCTCTTTCCTGTGGATTTTTATGGGGTTATACATTATCATTTACATACATGTGGATATACATTATCACAGCAAAAATAGGAAAAAATACCTTAAAATCAATTCCTCCCACAAAGACACGATTTGGAGTAACTGTTCCGAACCTCGGAGAACTGATCAGATTATTTAACCGCACTGGTGACACCGCACTGGGACACGAAGGCAAAGATTCTGTTTGCATCTGATCTGTCGCCTGCTGGTTGAAAGAAAACATTTTCAAAATCTTTACTCATCAGGAAATGAAAATTCTCTACAGACCACACAGAATTTTTTCGAAGGCACAGCAAATGCTGAACTGAACATGAACCACATTTTTATTCAGAATGCAGCTCAGTGTTTAAACATAAGCTTAGTTTTAAGCAATTCAATAACTTAGTGACTATGGTCTGAAGTTCAATGTTTAACACCTTTCCTAATTAGACATTTAGGGCCTAATCCACCAATCTTGGTTCAATTTGCACAGCACTCTGATGTATAAATCTCAAGTAATGAATTCTATTTCAGAAATTATTTTATACCTCTTAGAAGTCCCTATTTTAAACCTATATAGAATGGACATATCTAACAACTTGTGCTCTCACACACACCTACAAGATTCTGCTCTTTGCACCAGCTTCTCGTTGATTTTCCAAGTGCCACGCACCCATAATTTCACCACATAAAATGAATAACTTCTGTACAACTGATACGAACTGTTCTTGAAGATTAGTCTTTTAATTCAACACTTTCTTGGCCTACAAATATCACACGGTGGTCCAAATAGAAACTCCCTCTGCAGAAAAGAAGCCAGATCACTCTTGCCCCAGTAAAGGAAGTAGTAAAGCAGGATCTTCATGGAAGCCATTAGCAAAGTCTTCCTGATGTTTTAACTTCCACCATACTTACCCCTACGAACTAATTTTATTGGACACTCTTTTCAAAACAAATGCACGCTGCCTTACAGAGTCAACCCTAACTGTGAGGTCATAGCTGTAAAGCAGTCACATAGTACTGTCACTAACTTCTCCAACAGAAATTGCAATAAAGGCTTCAAGACCATTATTGCTGTGGTATTCCCCTCCACCCAAAAAAAGTAACTAAAACCAGTCCTGGACTCTAGTGCCCTGACAGTACCACTAGGGAAGGAGCCCAAAATGAAATCAGGCAGCTGCTGCAGGCTGCAGATAACAAGGCTAATCACAAGCAGAGTAGTGAAAACTACAAGTAGGAATCTATGGGTCTCAGCCTCCAACCTTTCTTCTGAAAGGATTTCTGAGATAAATGTATTTTTTTCTTATTACTGCTCAAGCCTTAAAACTTGTAGCGACGTCCAACACAACACATGCATGTAATATTTCAAACACAGAAAGCTACTGCATCAAGCATAGAGCTCTTTTGCTTCTTGTGGTATCTGTGTTTTAGCCTCTCTGAAACCAGAGCAGAAAACGAACTTTTGCTTTTAAACAGTTCTCTTCACAAGATCCCCCTCTCATCTACACTGTCTTACTTCCAGATTTTACCTCTCCCTCATTGACAAGACAGCATTTTCTTGGCTGTGCCTCTAAGCATTTCTGGATAAAGCCAAATTACTTATCTTCAGGAGAACACACAAAAAGCGAGGGCTGACAGTTGCAGCATAGCAAGAAATGGAAGATCAGTAATTAAAAGAACATCAGGACAAAAAAGCTGTCTTTCTGTTTGCTCTGCAAGCCCTTCTAAGATTATTTGATATTTCCTTAGCTACCTGAGAATTCTGAGTAATGTGTTAATGCTATTGTTTTGGATACCTTAGAGACAATAAATCCAGCTTAACACACAAAATTTAGGAAAGACAAAAGTCCTTTCCACGTTTGCTAAAACACACATTTGGGGCAGAGGAAAACCCGAAGTCACTAACATGATCTATTCTGAAGAATCCAGCATGCATTTCTCCTACTGGGAACGCTAACCTAGAGTAGTGCCCAAGCTGAACAAGAGCCAATTCCACTGGGCAAGGAACAAACATAGTTGCTACAGTCCCAAAGGCTTTAGGAAGCGGACTGTTCTTTGCCGAGGAAAAACTCTTGAAGGACAAGACAGGTTACTTTCTCCATCTCTCACACCAAAGACAATACTCTAATTGTATAATCATCTGGCAATTGCGTTCAGCATGGAAGCTTCTGGATTTAACTATAGCACAATTAACAGTTGACACCACAGCCAAAACTATTCCTTACCTCAAGGAGCTCAGAAGGCATTTTCTCCATAAAAGTCTTAAGAGTTGTCTTATTAAAAAAATCCCAACAAAACAAACACAAAAAAAACCAAATGGAAGAAATGAGAGATTAACCACATCACCTGTGAACTCCCAATACAGTAAATTCCCAGGAGTTTCCAAAGTTAAACGTTAAAATCTGTATTCTGATAACCACCTCTTTATTGCCAGTGAGGCAATAAGAAAACATTACTAAAAAAGTTAAATATGTACTAACATCACTTGCCCAAACACTTGTTTCCACCGGTTTTTAGACTTCCATCATTTTTCTGAAATAATATGGATACATACATTGAACAATATTTTTATGTTTTATTTAGTGTTTAACAACCGCTCTTCAGCAGAAGTGCTATTTTAATTTTTACGCTGAATACACCCCACGATCAGCCAACCAAACCCTACGAAGGCCTGGTGGTTCACGCCACCTAACTCCCTAAACAGCTCAATTTTCCACAGCTATGAGGTCGGGAGCCGGACCCCCGCAGCCCAGGGACGATTACCCCACACACCCGGGGCGGGCAGCGGGTTCTCCGCACCCTGAGGGAGCCGCACACAAAATGGCGGCGGCAGCGGTGTCGCGCGGGCGGGCGCGAGCCGGGGCATCCCG
>VXAY01002117.1:939239-952759 GCA_013399855.1 Oxyruncus cristatus | reverse complement strand
CCGCTGCAGCGCCCGGAGCCCCGGCTGCCTGTGCCGGTGCACCAGCCCGGCACGAGCCCGCGCTCCCCTGCCCGCGGGTACGGCGGCGCCCGCGGCCTCCGGGCGCGCGTCCTGCCCCTCGGGGAGCGGCCGGTACCGCGCCGGGAAACCCTGAAGCGGCCCGGGAACCTCCCTCCGGGCCTGCCCCCAGCACCTGAGGAGCCGGGCGCTAACTCCCAGCTGGGTTTTTATCCTCCCAACTAGGGCGTGAAGCGGGGAGGAAAATAGGGCCATGCGTTTCAACGGGCCGCTGCGGGAGAAATACAAAGCAGGTGAGGCAGTTCCCTGGGTCTGGCTTACCAGGCCATGATTGATGTGATGCGAAAACATAGTTTAGGCTTTAGAGTTGTCAACATGAAGAAATGAAAGCCCCTTTTTCGACTTAAAGAGTCTTCTGAAGGGTCCCAAAGAGACTTTCAAGCAGGTAGGCTGTCTTGAGAACAGCTGAACAACAGCAGGCCCGGGATGACCTTACAGATGCAATTTGGTGAGTGCTCGCAGAGAGGGCTGGAAAATAACAGCTTCATGACCACTCCTCAAAATGTCCCAACTCATATTATTCTTTTTTCAGCCCTTACTGAACTGGAGGAGAAACACCAATACTAATGCTCATGTCAGATGTACTTCTGTGGTCACTTACTGAACAGCGCTATGACCTTTTCTCCTGTTCCATAATTTCATTCTGGCTGTAAATGCAGTTTGCCCTGAAAATATCTCTGCTGTTAAAGAGGTCTGGAAAGAAGAGTGAGTCAAATACCAAACTCATAATCAATGTAGATATAAAGGTACAGCCTGACAAAATTTGATGACAGCGAGAGCTGGAATGCAGACAAATGTGTGCTGGGAGAACCATCCCAATGGGAAAACTGTTTTTAAAGTGATCAAACATTCACAGGCTAACTCACTGCAGATCGACCCCAACACACAATATCAGGAATCACTGTAGTGTCAATCTATCCTTAGCTACTCTTGTGGTTTACTTTTTTGGGTGTTTTAAAATAAAGATTTCAAGGAATATTATTTTGACAATGTCTACAATAAAATACATTTTAGTTGAATTCAAATCTTTGTATCTTGCTTAAGTTTGCTTCATGCAAATTATACCCATCCAGTCTAAACCAAACATCCCCTCACATTTTTTAACTCTCCCTGAGCACAGGCAGGGCACAGACCTGCAGTCCTTACAGGACCCTACACTGCTCCTTACTTTACTGGTGTTACTTCAACATCTACCAGCTTCTGCAACATTATTGTTATCACACAGAATAAAAAAAACACAACCCGAGAAGAGTTTCTAATACTTCTGTGCCTGTAATATATGACAACATAATGCTTAACTCTTAGTAGTGTGGGGTTTTTTAGCTGAGAAAACTATAAAAGTAAAGGCAATTTTAGCAGAGCTGATGGGATTTTTTAGAAATAGTTATTTTGCAAGATTACAGGACTCTGCTGAATTGCATTCATTGACTTTTATGAATATTTATCAGACAGCAACAAAGCTTATCCTAAGAACAGCACTACATTTTAATGATGTGAAAGGCAGAATAGCCCAAGCCTTTCATGTGCTTCGTATCTTGATTTGGGGAATTTAAAGTCAGAACAGCTGAAAGAATAAAGAAACATTCAGAGCCATAAAACTGTATTTTACATACTTTTAATTGTTGTATCTTCTACATTATACCTCCTCTTTCAGTTAAAAAAACAAAATTGGGACATTTATATTTAAAATAAGTCGGTTGTGACAAAAATAGGACTTCGGCAAATAAATGAGAAAGATTGAGCTATTTTTTTATTCTGATAATTTAAAACCTGAAAATTCAACACATGTAACAGGATTACTAGTAGAGCTGGCAAAAAATATATGCCATGCATACAGGATTTGAATATTACAACAAAGGCTGCTGAGCTGCCCCAGCGCTGCGTGGCTGCTTCATTAAGGGAGCAGCTTCCTGGTCGAGGGAGCCACTCTCAAAAGAAGTCAGGAGTGCGACTGTTTTTCCTGACACCGCCTGTCAGCAATATACACAGCATGAAATGATCTCTCCTGCTGTTCTCTCCCACAAATTAAAAGGCAGTGCTGGACAAAGACAAGAATCTGACTGTGCTGGTTCCTGTAGGCTCTTGCCTTTTGTCCTTTTTTTAGCATCAGAGAAAGTCAGAGGTTAAGTGAGGAAAGATAAACTGAAAAAAAGCAAGAGAGAAAAATAGGGAGGAAAAATGGATTGGGAGGAGAAAGGAGGAAAAGAATTTTCCAGGCACAAAAAGACCAGGATGATTTTATGAGTAATACATGGGCCTGACAACACACTGCTATTTCACTGATTGATTCACTGACCTTGGAAAAGACATGGTACCTTTTTTTGCTTCTATTATCTTCTGTCTGTAGATAATAATGCTGGTTGTCCTACCAGCATGGTAAGATCATTTCGTGGAAATATGAGCACTAATATATCCTTGTCAGAGTGTGTACCTGATGAAAAATTACTTACTTCCTGCTCTCATTTCATAAAAATGGCTCTTAGGATGTTACTAAAAAGTCGACTGTCTCTGCTGCATGGAATACAACTGTATTAAAAATAAAACTCTGTAGCTTATAAAGATGTACACAGTCATTTTCCTATGAGCTTGTGAATGGATTCTCTACAGCTTGAGCCTAAACTGGAACAATCAAAAAGCCAAGAGCTCTTACATATTCAGGGGCTTGGAGGAAACCTCCTGAGAGAGCTAACAGTGCTTAGAAGCACATTATGGATGGGCTAAACCATGACAATGGTGGTCATTTAGGGAGTGCCACTGAGTAAAAAAGTTACAGTCAGTGCCATGTGAAAAATGCAGAAGGAAATTACTTGTTTCTGAGAAGTTTTCCGTGTATTCAAAGGGATGTGTGTATTTCTCTGATATGACATGTTCATCTTTCAGGCCTTTCTTCCACAACATTCCCTTTCTTGGGTTAGCTGGGCACATCTCCCTTCTGAACGAGCCGTGACTTCTCACCCCATCCCAATTTCCACCATTCTCTCTGCCCTTTGTCTCTACCTCCTACTTTGTTTCCAGTTGCCCCAACAATACTCTTCCTCACCTCCTCTTGTCTCTGTCCCCCTTTTCTCCACATAATGGCTGTGCTGGTATCCACTACCCCTTTAGCCCCTGTAGTCATCACAGGGTGGGTACTCAGGGTACTGCAGGGCTCAAAAATTGTTGGGAGGTCCTTCAGAGGTCCTGGAGGCATGGGGACAGTATGTGGGAGCTTTAGGGAATACGAGGTTCCCTGGGGAGGTCCTGGGTAGCGCAGGGGTCTGTCAGGAGCACTGCAGGGTACTTGGGGGCGCTGGTGGACTCAGAGGGGTTCTGGGGGTTGGATACCGGCGTGGGTGAGTGGGATTCATAGGTTTCCTATGAATCTATCAAGCTGAGCTGCTCTGCTCCTGTCTGAGTTGCTCATTGGTTCCCTATTTCACATTTTCCCAACCCTCAGCAATGGATGATCCAGAGGAGACTGGGAGTCTTTGATGGTCTGTAAATGAGACCGTGCTTCCAGAGTGGTAGATTGCTACTACACAACAAAAGCATCTTCTTTCAGTGCATCCTTGCAGAATAATAGCATTATTATGGATGATTTCTAGCTCAAAATGTATCAGGGCAATTAGCATTTTCTTTCAGATTTGAAGATTTTACAGCTTAGTTTAATAATACCTTATTTTCCAAAAGTAAACTTCAGCATGACATGGGTTATTGGCAGAAAGCTGCTATGTAAGACTGGCTTGTTTTCTGTCTCTCTTCAGAATTCAGATTTATTTATAAAGTTCAGCTTTATTTATAAAGGCATTTGTGTACATTTCGTCTTACCTGTTCCGAAGGGGGGAAAGCTTACTGGAAACTTCTGCATAAAAGTTCCCTTGCTGATGGAATTTGTCAAAATTAAAATATGAAGGACACTGTTAAAAGTGTCAGATTTGGAAAGGTACTTGAAAATGTAGTAGCATCTGAGTGAAACTGTAAAGCTGATCAGTACTTTAATAAATGTCTCTAGCAAATGGGAGAATTATGGTACAATCCTTTGTTAAATCTGATAATGTGATTATTAGTAGGAAATGAGTCTACTGAGAAATCTGACTCCTTTATTTTTTATAAAAGCATAGTCCTCCAACAAAACACATAGATACACGTCACATGGAAATATTAATAGACCTCCAGTGGGGTGAGTGAAGAGAAATTTGTCAGACTCTTCATTTACTTTAACTTAGTGTGACAGCCTTGATTGGCTTTTCCACTAGATTTCCCCCTACTGTGTTTCATTTAGTCGAACAAAAATGTAATGCTTATCATGAGTCTGATAAATTTTAGGCTTCTAATATTCTTTTGCAGTTGTCATAATATTATATTTTACATGTTTCACTGAACTGAATATAAAATTCTGCAGACAGAAATAAATAAGTAGAAAAGGCTAGAAAAAAATTGACATGTATTATGAAAGACAGGCTGGAAAAATACTCGCAAGAAAGATAAAATAACAGGCTTTGGTGCTCTGGAAGTGTAAAGTTACATGGATAATAAGTGCAATTTAATAATATCTCTGTGCTGCATATTTTTATCTATGTTAAAGTATTCCTATAAGGTAAACAGGTTTTCCCTTTCCCTATTCATTTGACCACCATCTCAGAAAATCAATGTGGCTTCTAATCTTACCTTTTACAATTTGATTTCTTCACATGTCATTTGTATGTTTAGGTATCAACTCAAACAAAATAAAATAAACCACCAAAAAAATTTACTGTAGTTCTGATGTTGCTAATCTATTCCACGTACTTGGGGAAATGTTTAACACTCACGTAGTTTTCTTTATTGTGTTTTAGATCCAGTAGCCCCGAAAAGCTTTTCTCTCTGTTGACTTCAGTGATTTGAAGTGGCATGGCACACAGAAATACAGAATCAAGCCATTTTATTCTTGCCCATTGCAGTTTTGCTGTTTGTTTCTTTTTTGTACATGTGGTAAATTACTCTGTACCTGCAGTTTTTGAGGTTCACATAAGACAGCTACTCCTGTTTTAGCAGGTCCTTCATTTATGGGGGAATACTTGCATATATCCCTACACATTCCTGTTGCTTTTGTTCTGCTCTCTGCTACTCAAAACTTCAACATGTAAAAGTGGAAAAAACAGTCTAACATAATTGCTATTGCTTAGAAACGCTATTCAAATGGCTGAAAATAGCAGTAAAATAATCAACCTTTACTTCAATTTGTTTGTTCTTTCCCAGGTAATGCTGTATAGAACTGTATGTAATGGAATACATATCAGCCTGCCATGTACCTTTCCCCCGTGAATGACGAGCTTCTGTCGTTGCAGTTTTTCCAGCGTATTCCTTCCTCTCTCACGAATTAAATGCCTAATGAATCAAAACGGAGCTGAAATGGGATGCAGGCAGTTGAGTACAGGAGGAAGAGTTAATGCTTGGTCTCAGTCTGTGCATTATGGTTTGAGTTACTTTCCATGTCAGGAGAATTCCAACTGTTAAACCAGTTGCAGAGTTGTAAGTGGCGTGTTTTACAACCTCAGACTTTGTTATAATTTTTTAAATACTCGTGTTCTGATATTTATTAATCAATTTTAGAGATTCAAGCCTGGCAAGCTTTAATGGGCAACACTTCCCAATAATCTACTTGTATAATGAAATAGGCTATTTTATCTGGAGATCTCAAATAGCTGTACAAAGAAGGCCCCTTCCTCTGAAAATTTTGATTATTTTAAAGAAGACTATTAGATACACAGGAAGAACAACATAGATTTTTCAAAAGGATTGCTAATCTTTCCATAGTTTAGGTTAAATTTGACTTGTTTTTATGTAACATGAAGAGATTTTTCCATATTAATGTTTCAGGTAGAATCCAGCTTTCTGAGATCACCTATCTTGCCAGCAGGAGTAATTAGGGGATTTTTTTGCTTTTTTGTTTTGCTCGATTTGCAATTCACTCTTTTCTTCTGCATTTTGTAAAATACAATCTCAGAGCATCTGTGAGCTCTGAAATGTTTTTTTACCTTTTGCTTTCCATTCAAATCAAGGGGATTTAAGTATTTGGACCAATAGGTAATTTAAATTTGATTTATTTGTAGTAGCTCATAGGAAATAAGTTTTGGCCCATACTATGGACAAAACAAGAGAGATCACTCTTCCTTAGCTTTTTCCTATTCTCCCCAAAATCACAAGCCATTGAGAAGTGCTATGTTCAAGTATGGCTCACTGAGCCTCACTGTGTATAACATCTGCTCATAAAACCATTTCTTGGCATCTTTGGACATCACACGTGCAGAACATACGTGGAAAAAGCTCTGCTGCCTTCTGACAGCCTGAAGGTTTCATACACTTCAATCTCCCCAAATTTTGCTACCAGGTCTGACTGTACATCCAAGATTAGATGAAAAGAAGGTAACTCATTAGAATTAGAGGATTCTTCCAAACCACAAAGTAAACAGCTGACTTTCTAGGTTTACCCAACACATTTTATTGTGGATTTGTCTGTAAATCTCTGCTTTTGGGAGGAAAACTCTCCTGCCGTTGTATTTGCAGAATGCTTCACTTTTGCTAATCCTGCTATAGGATACAGTGGGAGTTAGCATAGGCTATGGATTTTAACTACCAGCCTATTTAATCCCACTCAGAAAAGACACAGATAAACAGTGGTTTCAATTTATGCATGTTAGTACTCCCATAGTGGCAAATTTTAGGAAAATAAGCTTACACAGATTAGTCATTAGGCTTTCTTTTCCGTGGCCTTAGATATCTTGTAACCTGACGTTAAGGAACGTGAGCTTTTGCAATAGAATATTAAATATACTTCATCCCTAACGGAAAATATTTTTAATCTTCTTAAAATCCTTTTCAATTAATACCAGAGGGATTCGAGTTATTTTGAGGATTACATTGTGCTCATAACCTTTTGTTTCTTTTTTTTTTTTTTTTATTTTGAGGTGAATTTTTCTAGTGAATGAAAAGACATGGGCCAAATTTGCATGTGTGAGAAATAACCAGATATAGAAGAATTTGAAAACTTGCTAAAAACATTTATCTAGTTATATGTTACCTTGTGTTTGGAAGTGGTATCAAGGAGTAGGCCAAAGTTGCCTGTAACTTTAGTTCCAGCATAAAAAGGAAGACTTTACAGGTTTTCTGTTCATTTATACTACCACTTTAAGCCAGTGTAAAAGCTGTTAAAAATATTGCTGGGAAACACTTGTTTTGACCTTTTTCATACAAAACCAGCTTTCTTTGAAATGAGGCAAATGTGGGTACAGCTCCTTACACTCTTTCTTTGGGAGGCCGTGTAAAGGTAGCAGTGTACTTCTAACACTTACTTACTTACCCTGCTTTAGCATTTTTGTTCGGATCAAGGTGCAATTTTGAAGCAAATCTCCAGATCATCCTCCCTTATCTACTTGGTTTCCAAGTGCAAATTGACTTCTCAGTTGAACCCAAGAGACATTGTTCTGCACTCCAATGTGCAGCTATTCTATCTGTGGGACTGGAGCTTTACCCCTACCCAGAAGTGCCTATCAGTGATATCAGGCTCTCATCACCAGTGCTCTCCCCCTACAGAGCCACTCCTATTAGATTGTTTGATACTTTCCCTCACATCATTGTCAGGAGCCCCCCAAAAGAATTTAAATGAGTTCTTTTCTCCTGATGGTCAGGCTAGTGCATACCACCTCAGTGGCCCAGGATGCACAGGATTGACTTATGACCAAAAACCAGTTAAACAGTGCAAAATCTTTCAGGCAGTGCATGTCAGGAGGAAGACTGTGTGTCTGATTAACAGGTAGAAGAGCCTAAATTCCATTCTTGGTGTACTTTCCAGATTTCCTCCAAAGTCTATAACTGCAAAGTAGGTATGAATATGACTCCTGCTGACGTTGGTAGCAATTTGCTTCTGAGGTGGCAAGATTAGAGACCATAAGAGTAGCTTTTGAACTGGGATATTACCAGAATGATTTCTAGTCTCAGTAAGAATAATTCCTGGCTAATAGGTATCATTTAACACGAATGCTGCTTCCCCGCCAGCTGCACAGATCATAACAATCCAAACGATCCCAAAACGTTGTATCTAAGTGTGTGGGAACCACACTGCCACACACTGGAACCACACATTGCATTTCTACCACGGAATTTATCCTTGGAGCTAGCAAGGATGTGAGAGGCCGTGACATAGTACAGCCTGTGGCATGAAACGGAACCTGTTGGTAAGTAATTACCAAAGAATGGAGGAAGTGGCATACACCTGTTGGATCATACTGTTCATGGCAGGGAACAGGTGAGTTCACAAAGACTGAAAGGTGGCAGCAACTACAATTGGCTTTCTGTGCATGTGTCAGAGCTGAAGAAATACTAAAAGCAATGATCAGAGGAACTACAAAGAGCTCTGTGAAAAAGACAGTCATTAGTAAACGTCCTCATGAAGCGGAATTACCACCTCCCTTAAACAAGAGTCATTATTATTAAGTATCATTATACTTGAAAAAGAATTCACCTTTAAGACTCCCTCAAATCCTCAAGACAATTTCTGTTGCAATATATATAACATGCCCTGTCTTCCCTCCTCCAAACTAAGCAACTAAAACTAAACATGGGCAACTTGAGAAAGCTTCACTGGTTGCACAAGTGAGTGAACTCTGTTTTGCCTAGGTTGTAGCATGACTTATGGGGTTACCTGAAGTTGTCCACGGAAGATCTTATTTTCAATTACTTGTTAACTTCTTGAACTTCAGTCACATTGGCCAAAAATCTGAAGGTGTGTGTATGACTCACGTTGTGAGTCTTTATGTAAGGGAGATGCATTCTCGGCAAACATCTACCCTTGAAAATCAGGTTAGGAAAAAGATGGTTCTTTTTTTACAAAACCAAAACAACACATGACACCTTACCACTGTCGCTTAGAAAATACCTGCTGTGCCTCTGCAAAATCCGTTTACAGAAGGTCTCTATCTCAGATTTTACTCCCCTTTTCATTCCAGGCTCTACCTAACCCGGGCTCCGTTCAACCTCTTTGCAGCTGTGGAGCAGTTGTGCTGTATCGCGGCCAAAGTCGACCAGCAGAGCCATGAGCTCCCTGCTGCAGTGACCCATCACTGGGCGCAGGCGTGGGGTGAAGGAAACTGTTGCTTGAATGCACAGTGGGAAGAGCTGAGCCTGCAGGAGAGGGAGCAATGGGTAAAGCAAGGCCACAGTAGGGGTAATGAAAGAAATACCCCCCACTGGTGGCAAGAAAAGCCACAACTAATCAGACAAGTGTCCAGTAGTGCTCTCAGGTCTCCTGATGGCAACTGGTGAGCAAAAGAAGGTAGCAGTAACCAGGAAGATCCAGGTAGGGCAAGGAGAGAGAAGAGGAGACACTGAGTGCCAAAACACCTTGCTACAGCTTGGAGAACAAGGAGGTGGGTGATAGTAAAACGCCATGTCTGCAGGAAGGTGAAAAGAAGAGCTCCAGGTAAGGAAAGCAGTCTCATTCTCAGGGATTATCCCATGCAGTGAGAGGAGCCACAGTCCTATAGCATTTCACACGATCACAACATTTGCACCAAAGGATATTAAACTGCACCAGGACCACTAACCTTAATTCTGGTGCTTGCTAACTTCGGGGTGGCTTTTTGCAATGCTAATGATCTTTCCATGTGCGCTGATTTCCAAATAGATCAGTACATTCCACTCCAAGGCTTCGGACTTGTGTCTATATAGTAAGCACTGGCTGTGAAATCGGATTAAACATGACCTAACCAAGGTCCTGATTTTACCATTTCTCGTATTTAACTGGCATATCTGTTTGGGCAAACAATACTGCTAGAATAAAGGATTAATCCTCAGAGCGAAGAATTGGCAGGAGTTGTCTCTGACCACAGTATGCTAATTATTAAAAACAATTAAAGTACTATCAGACAGTGAAAAGAATTCATCAATGACTTCAGCTGGAACAAGAACATCATTAAGATAAAGGCATATCACAAAAGTGTCTCTTGTTAAGTTAGAGAAGATATAACATTTAAACTACCTGGAAAATATGATGTGAAAGTATAATGAGGCTTTTTCAAAGAAGTAGGAGGCAAGACAAAACAAGCATTAATAAAAAAATTAGGAGGCATTGAATCAAGGAGCATAAATATTTTTAAAAATTTAATAAAATTTGAAAACATACACAGTATGTTTTTAAAGAAAGATTATGACCTTTTGACTATATTTGCTTTATACTATTTTGAACTTGCATTTTTTTCCCCAGCCTAAAAGTTTAATTGTAATTTTATAGGGAAATTGTGACTTGGGGTTGTCCTGCCAAAACGTGAGTGAAGCTTAGCAACAAGTACATATTTGTATAAATAAGTTATGCAATTCTTTTTCTGTTGTTGTTTTATAATATCATGTGCAGGATATAACAGCACAGACACAATAACCACTAAGACTGTAAAAAAATCACTTCTTTAAGAATTACCTAGCAAAACGTTTTCTCATCAATAGCTTTGCATAAGTCTCATCAATTCTAAAATTATGATTTGCTGTCGCTGCATACTCAAAGAAGTCACAACTTTTTCCCTACTGCTTTCTCTGTCTTGCAAATTAGATGTTCATGACACAGGAAAAGATGGCAGTATTCACACTTCATCAGCCAATTGGTACAGGAGCACCACTTTTGGCTCCCAGCAGAATACTTAATTTTAAGAGCTTCCCAAAATGCAATGTCTGGGTACAAACTCCTGGCTTATGCTGTACTTCAGCACAGCTCCAAGACAACTGTGTGTTCAGCTGGTTTATGATACAAACTACACCCACTAAGGCACAATTGTGTGCCTTAAGGATGGAGATGGGAGTAAGTTGAGCGTACGAAAAAAATCCACATTAAAATAGACGTTGCAGGCACTTGCTGACTCATGTGTTCAGGCAAACACATGGTAGATTTTTTCATCTACCATCTTGCCTTCCTTAGCTTGAGTTAATTCCTTGACTGTTCTTGAAAATCTGTCCCTATCTGAAGTAACTGTAGACAACACTGCAGTGTTTTTGTACAGTGGGCTGCATCAGATCATCTTGAAAGTGAATACAGAAACCTGTTAAATACTCTTATCACCACCCAGTCTTGACTTTTTTACTTTGCATCAAGCACTTTTAGTGTAAAGCTTCCTTTTGTTAATTCTCTTTTCTTATTAAACATTAAGAAGTAGCAAAACCAATTCCTCTTTTCCTTCATAACTCATGGTTCTTCCCAGACATAAGCAGATAGATACAGATGCCTCAGAAGCATCCAGAGATGCATAGTCAGAAAAACAGCCAACCTTTTATTCTCTTGTAGAGAAGAATTTAATTAAACTCTCTCTTAGCTGTACATCATTCTAAAACCTTTGCATCCTGTGGACAAACAGATCAAAAATATAATTAGTTCTGTGTTCCCTGTAGGTTTGATGTTTATGAAATTTAAAACCTGTAGATTCCCTGCAGACCTTTTTCAATTAAAGACTTCATGTGTCAAAGGTTGGAATATGAGGTGAGAATTACATGATTTTAAACTTTCGATATCAGAAGACAGTGAATTTGACAGTAAGCATCTCCCTAATTTTCAGTGTATAAGACATATCCTAGAAAGGATAAAATTCTTTAATATGTTGTATGCCTCTGTCTGTGCAACACGCGACAGTTTCTGGTAGATGCAGAAGATTTCAGCTATGGCAGTACTTTGCTGTTCTCAAATGATTAAACCAGTGATTAAACTTCATACGATTTCAAAAAATGTATGAAAAAGCTGCAACGTATTTCTACACGAAGCAATTCCCTCTATTAAAACACTGCATGATAATTACCTTTCCTATTGGCTTTAGTCTTCTTAGTTCAGACTGTGTGACTCTATATGGGTAAGTTGTTATCAGTTGGTTTTGTGGGGTTTCCCCTCCCTCTTTGTTGCAGTGACTTAGTATCACGTTCTCTCTGTGTACAATGCAGGCTGAGGTTAAGTCCTCCATTCCCTTACCAATCTCTTCTCTCCAGTAATTTTTAAGATAAATATTTTTTCAATGTGAATATTTTCTATTTTCTTTTAAAGTTACTTATTTTGTAGTCTTCCTCACTGAAAAAAACAAAACCAAAGCAAATGTGGTAGACGTGTATTATGACTTCTTTTTTTACAAGAAATTTAAAAAAAGTTCATGAAAAAAGTTGAGTTATATTTAGATCTGTCCCTCAATTAGCATTTCTTTGTGTTGAACATGACAAATGCCTCAATAACCTCGACAGAAGCTCTGAGATTTTTTTAATGTGGAATTCTAAATATTATACATAGTGTATGTATATAGATATATAAATTTCACACCCTTTAAGTAGCAATTATGCTCTGTAGCCAGGCATTTGCTAGTAACTAATGACTGGGTGGGGTAAGGAGGTTATCTCTTACTCTTTCTTGCTTAATCCTTGATTTCCAACAGGTGCCAAACACCTTCATTAGGGAATTACTTTAGAAACCAGGGAGAAATTAATGTTTCCAGAGAGCCTTACTGTCTTTAAAGCTGATAGATGTAATTTTGAATTTTGAACATCTCCAGTGACTATCAGCCTGTGCAGCCCTGCCCCTCCTCTTTCCCATCTCACTGTATAATCTCCTCACCTGTCTTTCCCCTGCTTTCACCCTTGCTGCGCTCCCCTTCCCCCACCTTTCCCTAGGTCTCCACACAGGTAATCTCATTATAACTAAACACCACCTGAAGAATTGCGAAGGACAGCGCCGCGCTCGCACGAACTCCCCCGGAGGCCGGCCGGGGCTCGGCCTGGCTGCCAGGGACACATCCCTTCCCTGCTGCCTCCTCTTTCCCGCCTCCCTTCGGGCCCCGCTCCGGGAGCGGGGACCGCGCGCGCCGCCAGGGGGCGGTGTCGGCCCTGCCACTGTATAATCCGGGGCTGTGCGGGCTGTGCGGGGCTGTGCGGGGCGGGACCGCCACGGGCCGTGAGGGAAGCGAGCGGCGCGGAAAGGGAGGCGAACCCGCAGCCCCGCACGACCTGCCCCGATCTGGGCTCGTTTTCGAGGGACGGAGGAGACCCAACGCAAGTCTCCGCCGTCTCTTGTGAGTCCCCCTCACGCCTCGCGCCCGCTCTGCCGGCCCGCCCTCAGCTGCCGGTTACCCTCACACCGCAGCCCCCGCTCGGCGTCGCTGCCCCTGCTACTGCGCTTCTGCCCGAGCGCTGCGGGATGCGTCACTTAATTCACCTCTCCCACACGCTGCTTCTATGCTGGCACGGGGGGCAGCAGCCCGAACCTGCCTATATCGCGTGCGGGGAAGCATTTCCACGGCCGTCCCAGCTCCCGACGGGCGACACGGCCCTTCCTGCGCCCGCTTCCGGAGGGCTGTGGCGGGGTCGCCCGGGTGTCCCCGCAGCTCCCGCACAGCCCCACCTGCCCTCGCCCGCACCGCCCCGAGCGCCCGTCCAGGCGTCCCGCGGGCACGCCCCTCCCCGCGCCTATTGGC
>VXAY01002117.1:918125-938377 GCA_013399855.1 Oxyruncus cristatus | reverse complement strand
CTGCCCCCGCCGCCCCGGCAGCTGTCGGGGTCCCACCCGCTCTCCTGCGTGGCTCGTGGGTTTCGCAGCGGGGCAGCTCCCCGCCGAGCTGTAAAGTTTTTTGTGTAGCAGCTCGTATCTGTTCTCATTTAATATTCATAAAATACCTGGAGGCAGAATAAATAGCTTCCACAGTGCTGGGTTTCTTTGCTCTTGAGTAGCAAAATATGCAGTGGCACGATTTAACAGGAGGTGTGTTTGGAGACTGGATGTAGTACAGATTGCTGTGGAGCAGCGCCGTGTGTTTAGCACCCTTAATGCGAAATTCACAGGTCGGGCGTGATCTTAAAGCCTCCGCCTCTGTTATGTTCTGCTAAAGAAAATGGCTTTATGATCACGTTAATGTTTTTTTCCGGTTTAATTTTTAAGAATAAACTATGTGGTTTCGAATTAGATGGTATCTCCTTGCAAGTACGTGGGCTAATCGCTAGTTTCTGGGGAACCGATGAATGAAGTCTCCTGGGCAAACTTAATTTAGCATATGGTCACACGTGATCCTCTTGTAGTGATTTGCACTTGGAAGGCATCGGAAGAACAGTGGAAAATGAGACTTCACTTCTGTAAACGTGTGAAGGCACTGGGCAAAGCTCTAGCTCAAGGCAAGAAGGAAGCATACCTGCTTAGCTCTTACAGCTTAGTATATCTATTCAAAGGAAGAATGGAAAAGCAAAATATTTGCTTTTTTGCATTTTAAAGCTTTAACTTCAGAGGAGACCAGATGGATAAGTGCAAAACAGTCTCGAGGATCCTTTGCAGGTTTCACCTTGCAATATTAACCTATGAAGCCCAACAAAGCATTGAAGGGTGGTTTTAGTCTTCTAAAGACCAATGTGATGGGAATGCTTCCAATCTCAAGTTGCATAAATGCTTTACTGAATCAGGACCAAAGTTCTTTAACTGTGCTGGTATGGAAATGGTATTTTTTTTCTTGGAGTTGTGTGAAGGCTTTGGAGACTTAAAATACACAATCTTGGATTGCAATTAAGAAACATCATTATTTTACAGACTGTACCAGTAGATATGTTTTAATCCCATAAATGGTGTATAAATGTTAATGACTGGGTAGCATTTTCACTACAGGTTGATAACTATACTACGGAGAGTGATAATGATCACTCCTCTAACTGAAGGAAATTTGTTCAGATACATCCTAGGATGGTGTTTACCAGGAGGGAGATTTCTGACAGATAAAAAAGAATTAATGTTGTTAAACAAGGAACTGGTAAGGCCTCATCTGAAATACTGGGTAAACTCAGTTTCCTGTGTTTAGGAATGGTGCATTCAAAGTGAGGCAGATGCATAGAAGGATAGCGAGGATGAGGATGGGCTGATGAAGTCAATGGATTGAATCATGTATGAGGGAAAACTTGATTTCATGGACAAAGGCGGATGCCTATGCATAGATCCAGTCTGGAAACTCAAAAGTTATTCCAGGCACTGTAAGAATTTGAATGAATATCATAATTTCTTATAGAAGGGGAATGAAAAGTACTGTAATTCATCTTAAATATAGTTGTTAAGCAGCTAAATGAAATTAGATAACATGGCTGTGTCTGATAGCAGGTATCTGAACTTGAGAATTCCCAGGCTGTGCATCTCTAAGGCAGCTGTTGGGGCCCCATACAGAGCATTGTGTTTCTTATCCCACGAGGCTGTCTCAGTGGTATATAAAATCAGTTTTCTTTTGGCATTATACTAGTGAATAGGAAACACTTTTAATTTGAGCTAGAAATTAAATAATTTATTTGTCTGCATCTTTCAGGAATTTCTGATGTCCTGGGACACGTTCAGCAGCTGTTAGGTGCAAATTTTAGATGGAATTAAGATAAAACCCCGCAGTTTATTTTACCTCTTTTTCTTTTTTCAACTCACCTTCAACATGCAGGATTTCTGCTCAAGCATAGTGTGTTTTGCAGGGGAAAGAATTTTACAGTGTTTTCTTTTATTTATTTTACTCTAAAAAGTCCGTATGTTCATCTAAATTTATAGTTAAAGTAGTATTCCATAGCTTTCTTTAAGCTGATCTTGCCAGCTGAAAAATGAGGCTTAAGAAAGCAAAGTAAGTTGCACAGTAAGGACAAGCTCTTATTCTGCAGGAGTTGAACACTCTTGCCCTGTTTTTCCATTTCTCTCCTGACTATTTAAGGGTGTACTTTAAACACGAGTGGTCTTGCTCAGTTAAGCAGAACGTTAAAATTCTGTAGATTCAGATGATCAAAGTACACTTTTTTTTAACTGCATTTTTTTCCCCAGCTATCTTTGAGAACTCAGGAAGTCTCAAGGTTAGTGTCTGAGCGGGCAGTTCCAGTGGAAGCCAGACTTGCTTACATTGGAGTGTTCTGGCATCCACAGTATAAATGTGAAGTACAAAGACTGAACTGGGACTTGCTTTGAAAACCTTTCCTGCAGCAAATTACACTTGGCATATACTGCAAGTAAAATATGAACCCTTCTAGATAATCTTCAGTGCATTCATGTGCTCTGTATTTGGCTTCAGAAACAAGCGAACTCATTTATATAAAAAGAACGAAATGTAGCCGGAATATTTTTATTCCCATTTTGCTTTGCTGATGTTCACAGCTTTGTAGATTGAGGTAATTTTAAAATAGGATTCATGAGAAATAGTTGTGGCCCTTCTTGTGCATTAGAAAGTTTCCCTAATACATGAGCATTAGTTGTTGTTTTTTTTAGGGTTTGTTTGTTTGTTTTTTTTTTTTTCCTGATACAAGGAAGAGGTAAATGGTCTTACTACAGAACTGGAGCAAGAAAGGGAGTTTGCCATGAGGAGCCTGAAATCAGAGTATAGTGCTTGGTAGTAAACTTAGATAAATAGCAAGAGATCACAGAAATTGAGCCATTTTCTAAAGAGCCTAAAGATGGACCATCCATTGACTAAATTATTTGCCGAGTGTTTATTTTCCATTTTTTTCTCCCCTTGGGAATAATCCAGGGCCAATTGTTTGCAAATAAAATGTTAATTGCAACCACTTCCAGGCTAGGAGAGCAGAAGACAGTGCTCAAAGAACTGGATGTCTTCTTTCTTTACATGTAATGCTTCCTGTGGGGGGGGTTCTAAACAGAGTTGACTGATGTTGTTTTCCTTCTGGCACGTTCCTTCTGACACTGCCATGTACAGGCATTTTAATAAGTGGGTAGGAGGGCTCCGTAATTTGTTATGTAATGCCTACTGAAATATTTTGTAACTTTCTACCAAAATATTTCCCTGTCAATTCTTATCAGGCTTCTCTCTGCGTTGTTTGCACGCAATACAAACTTTTGGGACAGTGTGTTTGTTTTTTTTTCTTCTTCCCGGATCTTTGTGTCAAGATACTGTAGCAGATAACACAGCTCTGTATTGCGTTAGTAGCAACAGACTGTGCCCAGGAGATGAACTTGAAGTAGCAACTGCAGAGTCAGACTTGAACTTCAGGCACAGTAGAGCTACGAGGCTTTTCACTGAAGTTCTTCCAAAAGCCATTTGCTTGCTTCATGCAGAGATTTTTCTTTAAAAGCCAGTCGAGTTGTCCTTGCCCATAATACACTACCACTCTAAGAACTGCAAGGGTTAGCGTTTTGCAGTTGAATTCATCAGTGGAAGTGTGTACCAAGATAGCCAGCTGTCTTATTTCAAGGCTTGTATTTATCCTAGTGACATTTGTAGCTTTAAAAGACAAACCTGCAATAAAAGCAGCAAGGCTTAGTTTCTTTCCGTTTGTGTTCTGAAGTGCAGTGACAAAATTTAAGTGTTTTAGGTGTGTCCTACATATGTCTATGCAACACGACTATTTAAGGCTTTTTTTCATAAGACAGAGTTGTTCAGGACTGTAACGATTCTCCAGTAACTCTTGCGTAGCTTTTTGTTGTGTAAGCTCGTGTTGATACACTTGCTGTGTAATAATCTAAAACTGTGACTATGTAAGATTCATTAAAGCCGATTAATTACTTGATAGTCCAGTGGTGATTTTTATCACAGCTGCATTCTTCGGCATGTTCATATGTACCCTGTAAGAAGAGGAGAATATTTAGGCAGGAATTACATTAAATAATTCAATAGAGCCAAAAAAAGTATTGGGAAGAGCAAGAATGGTGTGTCTAACCATGCAAAGACTGCCACAAAATGAGATATTCATCATGTAGATCTGGAAAAAGGTAACTGGTGGGGGATATTTTTCATGTATGTGAATTTCCAAACACTGTGGAGAGACAAATGGGAAAATGATATTAATTCTCTTTCATAGAGTGTGAAGTCCAGGAAAAACCTGGTGATAGTTCTTTAACAGTAGGTTTAAAATACATGGCAGCATTCTCTGACGCAGCGTGTGATTAAATCATGCCACAGAAAGCTGTGGCAGTCAGAAATGTAGGTAGGTTTGAGCAGGTTTGAAATGACAAATTGATAGAGGAGACCTTCACAATGCACCAAAAGCATCTGGCTTAGAAAGTTCCTAAACTACAAGGGGTTGAACACCGGGAAGCCACAGCAGAGAATTGATCACTTTGTACTTTCTTGCTTACTCTCCCCAGGCATGTACTCTGTAGCTGGGATACCAGCCTAGACTGACCTTTATCTAACCCTGTATCTGGTTGTTAAGAAAAACTTAAACACACTGTTAAGAGACCCAGGAAACTGTTTTCCATTATTGCTGGTGTAAAAATTTCTTAGAAATTAAAAGAATCTTCTTTGTTGATTTAGTTATTTCAAATTGATTTTTGCCAGCTTTACAAACGAGGAGGAGTTTGGGGATATTTCTTGGATTGCTGTGGAATAGCTGTTTGTGTTTTCATAACGCTGCAGCTGTTATTCTGTACACCACTGTTTTATCATAAGCATCTACTTAAGACAGGTTTGAACAGAACAAGTAGTAGTTGTAGACCTGCTTTTGTCAAATAAATTATATCCCGTGGTTGGTATCATTGAAGATGGACAGTTTTTCTACGAATTGTTGCATTTATCACTAAGATTCCTGTGGAGGGCAGTAGGCATTTCATACTGGGTTTAACCTCCACCCCTACCCTCTTTGTCCTTAAACAAACTGACACTGGGAGACGCAGCATGGCTGTGCCTAAGTTGATAACCTTGTAGTTACATTTACATCTGGTGGAATTTTTGGTGCCAAGCTGTCAATAATAATTATCTGTAGCAATGGAAACCACCATCTATAAAACGGGATTCAGATGCAGGACTTGGGGGTATGGATCTCGTGAACCTGCCCTAAAGGCTCATCTAGCTTCTTACGCTTTTCAGAGATCTAAGTTTTGCCAGGAAAGTTTTCCTGAGTTTTTTTCCCCGTCACTTACTTTTGCTGCTGGGCATTTTATCATGTACCTTGTGGCCAAGTCAATCTATGAATAATAGTTGACGGTTTCTTTCCGTTCAATTTCATGGAATTTTTCATGTTTAATTCAGACTTTCTGTTTCTGATGGTTACATTTGCCTCAAAATACAGTCGTTCTAATTTCCTGGCATCTCTGCACTCCAGTAAGAAGTTACTTAAGTTAACCTCTGCTTAAGGAGGGCCTGGCTAAAAGTCTTTTAAAAATCAATGGGTGGCTTTACGCTGAGTTGTTGAAACTTTAGTACTTAAAAAAAACCCCAAACCCTAACAGCCTACATCCAGGACAAACTGCTTCTATGGAAGCTTGTTGCAAACTTGTCTGTTATATTGCCTGCTAACTCTAGAGTAGTTTTCTTGTCATCTGGTTTCACATGTAACATAATGTAAGACGTGGCTATTGATCTCATTAAACATGTGGGTAGAGGTGGATAACAGCATCGGGTTTGTGGTATCTTTCCATACAGGTTCATTATAGTCAAGGTGACTCGAGTGTCTTGCACTGAAATTACGGAAAGGTGACCTTCCTGTAGGATAACAGCAAGCCCAGTGATCTGCAAACACAAGTTCTGGCAGGTCTCTTCAGGAAGTTGTTTGATAGGTTTTCTAGGTAAGAGGTAGGAGCTGTTATGGTCAGGAATAAGAGATGCAGTTGGTGATACTGGTTGACTTGTTTTTAAATTACGTACACGAAGGCTACTGTGCAGAAGTACATAAATAATGACTAAAAATAACACTCTGATAGAATAATGGTGTTGATGGGTAGAGCAGCATTGGAGGAGGAATGCTTTCTACTGGTTTCCAAATATGTTAAGCAGCTGTTAATAAAACTGAGTTTTCATATCTGTGCAGAGATGCAAATCCTGTTTCTTATGCTAATATTTTATTCATTTTGTAGTTCCACTGAGATCAACGCCATCTGTAACAAAAATGTTTTAATTGAGTTAATGGTATCTCTTTTTTTTTTTCTGTTCTTCTCCACAGTAGATGTGAAAATGCAAGCAGTTACTGTAGAACAAATAATGCATCTGCTGTGGTAAAACATTTAGCTGATCGTGCTCGTAAACTTAACATATTTTTATTCTTTCCGGGATGTACCTGGCAGGTGTAATTTCTGGTAATAGCTTGTTGATTTTTCTGAGAAACGGGGAATGATGATTAATATAACTTTTAATTACACACTTATTCTAGTTTTTTTTTTTCTTTAAATCGACATGACTTGGGGGTTTTGACATGCATGACAGTTTAGGAACTACTCAGACTTGCTTGAAAAATAAAGTTCTACAAATGGCTAAATGTCTTCACTGAAAACTAGAAGTTCTGAAGAGTGCTAAAGATCTTTGTATGTCTAGGTCTTGAAAAGGATTTATAATCAAAGCCTTGTTCTTAAATCTTACTGTATCATCAGTATTTTGGGATTTGAAGCCTACTGTAGAATCCTGTCTTCTGGAAAGATCTTTTTATGTCAGAAATTTGCCGTTTTAAGTGATTATTGAGCCATTTCCTGAAATGTGTTGAAATGACTGAGTTTATTGTATTGTCTTCATTTAGTCATGATTCATTGTTAATGTGTATTTATTAAGTTGAAAGTCTCTGACCATTAAGACCATGTACAGGCCCTAACTTAACAGAAATCAAACTGAGATAAAGTATTCGTCCTGTTCCAGAGCCACTTAGACCAACAGAATTAGCCTTGGGGTTATTTTGGGCAGCCTGCATCAGGTAATGTCACTGTTACGTACATGCCTCGTTAAAGGTGTACCAAAGTCTAAAAGGTAACTGACGCCGCTGTATTGCTGCTTTACTGCCGTACTGAGAGGATTTAAAAAAATATTCGAGCTGTAAATGTATACCGTGAAGATGTGATTCTGCTTCTGAGTTGCATGCTCAGAGGAGTGCTGACACTCACACCGTATCTTGGCTAATTCTTGCTAGAACAACTACATGAAACATTCATGACGTTCGTACTGATTTCCCCCCCACCCCGATCCCAGCTGACCTCCAGGTTGTGTCGTGCTGCTGTGGTACCTCTTTGAGGGGCAGAAGGAGCGTGTCTCTGCTGCCCAGCACCTTGTTCAGAGATTCACACCAGGTGGAACTTTGCTGGAGTACTGCAGAGTTGTCATGTATTGACTGTGCATGTAAATGACTACAGAAGAAGCGGGGGGCGAGGGGGTGGTGGATAGTTAGGACTCAAAAATCATTGCTTGCTGGATGTTTGTTTTGGTAACTTGGATACAACTTCTGAATGGGCAATAAAAATTTCTTTGATATCTATTCAATATGAAGCTGGTTACTTAATCACATACCTTTCAAATAAGTCTAGAATCACCTCCAGTGTAGTGCTTGTTGTTTACTCTTTTATGGACCCAAAGTCTGTCAAGCTAATACTGAACAATGAGCCTCCCAGCATCATTTGGATCTCACTAGTTGTACTGTATTATAGCTGGGCACAGTGTATTTTTGTTTCACTAGACAGTTCTTATGAATTTTTGATCTGTTTTGATTGCGGGCTACAGAAAGTTTGTTATTTAGCTCTTTCAGATAGTTTGGAGGGAAAACACACACACAAAAAAAGGAGTTCCTTAAGTAAAATGCAGAATGTACTTGTGGTATGAAATGCCTGCTGCTTACAGACATGGCAATATCCATTTTGCTTTTCTGTATACTGGGGTACCTTCCTCTGTTTTGTATTGACCCATCTCCTAGAAAGTGTGGCTGCGTAAAAAGCAAGACGAAACCAGAAGAACAAACAGCCAAACAAAAACTTCTGTCAGGAGTATTGATGTAAGAGATTCCATGAATTTAGGAAATTCTGTGACATTGAATCCTACTGTGAAGTCAGTCCTTTTTGAGGAATACGTGTGCTTCAGTGACTGCATGAGAATGTTAGCTACACCGTGCTTGCAAGAAAAAGGCAGGATGTGAATAGCAATAGGAAGTAAAACTCCTTGATCAGGAATGAGGTTACTCAGTGCTTGAGTAACCAGGAAAGCCACAGGACAGAGCAGGGTGAGAGCATGTCTAGAAGCTCAAGTGAAATTCAGAAAATTGGATTATATGTAATCTGAATGCTGCTGGGAGGGGAGGCTGTTACAGGGAACATGCAAGGCTGAAATAAAACTGGGAAGCCTGGCTGAGAGGTTGGGCAGTGGAGTCAGGAGTCAGCCAAGAGAGCAGAAGCAGGGTAGGGGTGAGGCAACGGACCAGGACTGAGGAAGAATTTGGAACACAGCCATGGGGATCCCGTTTGCAGACCCAGCACTGAGCTCCCCTGCAGGGCAAGTCACACACAACAGAAAAATCTCAGTTTGTTGCCTGGATTGCTCAATTGCTCAGGATTAGTGTTCTCCTGGGCACAAACAGTGCTGGAAGTGTCCAGGAGTTTAAGGGGAGTGGCAGCCGAATGATGTACATTGAAGAACCTCCAAAAGGGCACAGGGTGGCTGCCAGGAGACCAGAGGGTTTTTTTTGCCACAGGCACATATGGCAGCTCTGGTTGAGAGAATAAGAGGAGGATGATGGAGGGCTGCCTTGGTCCTGCTCTCTTGTCAGCTTGGCGGTTGAAGCTAGTTCCTTGCATCCCTGTCCTCTCGAGTGAAGCTTGCCACCTGTTTGAGCATCACTTACTAAGCTTTCCGGGCCCCCATAGCGTTTAGGAAAGTTTTACCATTGTACATTAATACTATGGCGGTCTTTTAATTTCATTTTTCTTGTTGGGATTTTTTGGGAGAAGAGATAGTCTTGGTGGGTTCTGTCAGTTTTAGCCAACTGTTGCTATTTGCATAGAAGAATAAAAAGCATCATTTTTACCAATGATTTTTCTCTCAAGACACTTATAGAATACATTATAGGCAACACTTTTTTTAAATGTAGATGGGTCCTGGGTTCTCACACTGAATTTTCTTTATAAGCTGTAGTTTTGTTTGAAAGACCCATGTGATTTTATTTTTTGTTCTTTTAATTTTACGACAATTTTCATGAATATCTGATTAGAAGTTGCATTTGCTCAGCTAAAGGGATGCTGGATTCTTCAAGCTAGAGCTATCAGGAGAGAGCACTATGAATGAACTACTGTAAAATCCCTCCTCTTTTGCCAAATGAGATTATGTAGGAGGTTATTAAATTAATTTAGCAAATGTAATAGTTTAATAAAAGAACTATATTCCCTTGGGGTATACCAGGCTGCCTCATGTAAATCCTGTCACAAAAAATTCTGTGAGCACGGGCTAAAAAATTAGATATCGGAATTCATGAAACATATGAAAAAAGGCTTTCTGCAAACATTTTGTGTTTTGTGGGAGGTGGAGCCCAGTCCCACGGGCTGCCTGGAAGCTGTGAGGATGCCGTGAGGGTGTGAGGATGCCGTGAGGGTGTGAGGATGCCGTGAGGGTGTGAGGATGCCGTGAGGATGCAGGAGGTCTGCTGGGGCCGGCCTCGCTCTGTGGTAACACCCAGGTCCCGGTGCTGGGGTAAAGGCAAGCCTGTTCTGGGACGTACGTATGGATGGACCCTGAAGGAAGTCTTGTCTTCTAGTGTTATGTAAAATTGGTTGTACTTGAGCGTGATTCGGAATTGCAAGTCATAGTATTCACCTAGCTTGTGAATTTCTTGCTCAGTGTTATGATTCACAGTGGCAGTTTCTCCCTAAAGCAATGCAGATTTTCAGTATATAAACATAGTTTCTGCAATCTCTGAAATCAGTGGCAATATTCCCATTGCCATCAATGGAGGGAAGATTGGGTTGAACACAAATACTCTATCACTGAACCCTGTTATTTTACTTCAAAATTTTATTTTTCACCCTCTTAAAGACTTAGTGTTGTTAATTTTGTTACGCTGATTCTACTTTGAGCTAGGTGAGGTTTGTTTGGCAAAACTGTATTACCTGAAGCCTGAGCAATGCTACTGCTGAAGAATGAATTCTCGAGGATTGTTTCTAGATAAGTTGTTCGTATCAGAAACACAAAAAAGACTAAGTTGTTATTAGAACCGAAGGGGAAGGAAAAAAAAAAAAAAGAAAGATTGAGATGACTTAACTCACAGCAAGTGCATTTGTTTATTCTTGGCTTGGCAGTGTTGCTGTGGCGTCTGTGTGCTGAATGCACGGGAACAATTCCGTTTGCATCCGATACATTTCTTTGCTACATCTTTATGGATGAGAGGGAGGTACCTCCATACACAGCGGTGAGATACACTGCTCTGATGGACAGGCAGAATGCTTAGAAGTAATTAATTTCAATAGACTGATCCAAACCTCACTGAGATCAAATCGGAGCCTGTTCTTCAGAACATTCTCCCGGTAGCCCTGATTGCCACAGATGAGTGTTCCCTGCAGCAATACGTCCCAGCTTTGAGGCCTTTTTTTTTTAACCATTATAATTATTTAAATTATGTTATATACTCATCCTGAGTATAGATTACATAGACCAGTCCAGGGGCCGTGGTGTCTTTCTGCAGAAGCAGCTGGGTTGCAGCACTAGATGGGGAGGATAAGTAGATTGTCTGGCTTGGGAGAGGCAACTGTGAGTTGAGCAGCATGGTCTGCCTGGGCGGGCAAGGTGTGGGGAGCAGGTAAAGCTTCGGTGATAGGAAAAAAGATGGTTTTAATATCCTTCATCAAAAAGATGAAGTTAATATCCTTGTTTGCATTGCCCAGGGTAAAGATTGTAAGTATCTTTCACTGTAGCAATGCCCCATGTGCTGGGAAATGCTGACATACAAGCAGTTCTGACGAAAGCTTGCCACTTTGCCAGGACGGCTCACCTGTCTGAGGGCTAATGCCCAGACTCATGATGCTGGATGGATGATCCCATTTACCAAGAAGAGGAGAGACTGAAAGAGGAGCAGGGAGAATGTTAAGTGGGGTGCCTGCAGAACAGTGCAAGGAAGTGAGGTGTAGGGGAGCTGTACCTTATTGGTGCCTGCTTGTGGCAGTGCCTATGAAGTCTGTAGAAGAGTGCAATTTTGTTCCTTTTTGAATAATCAAGACTTGCATCCTGAGAAGTAAAACCCCTGAGGCTTAATAGCGTGCTTGGATCCTGGAGCTGTACCTTGCCTTCCAAAGAGGGAGGACTGTACATTTCTCTTAGCTTTCCTAAGAAAATTGGCATGTAGCTGGTGCCTGGCACCACAGAGCCCTGCTCTGCAAAGAGGAAACCGTACACTCTCTTCAGACCAGCTTCTAACTTCTCCAGCAACACACAGCTCTCAGCTTGAATAAACTGAGCTATATTTTACTGCCAGTGCATTTGGCATAGCTTTTAGAAATTTGAGAGTTTGAAAGGAACAGTGTGGGCACAGTGTTCTGTTTACCAGGAAAGATCAGCTTTCTAACCCAAGAAGGTTGCAGCATTTTCTGTCTCGTTGGAACAGTTGTGAGACAAAAGACGTGACCCCGCTGAGACACACCGTTTATGTGGTGTAGGTGCGGCATAATCCAGAACTTTGTATTTCATTTAGAATGCCAATTACTTTGTTTGCCTATCTGTACACCTACTCAGGAATGGCAGAATGTCTCTAACTTGTGTTATGGCATATTGCAGCCAGGAGCACATATTGCACAGTTCTCCAAATACCATTCAAGAAAAGCACTGAAGTGTTTGTGTCTGGATATCTGCATGTTCCAAAGAACGTAGCTCTACTTGCTCAGTTTGTTATCTTCCCATCCATCTATGTGTATATATATATTGCATAGACTTTGCATGATAATAGAAAATCACAGAACATGCTAAATTGACTTTTTACGCTAGATTTTGTACAATCACATTATTTTAGCAGTGGGAAATAGTAATGTTTTTGCTTTCATGAATACAGGAACTGAACTTGGTAATTGTTGCAAAATGCAGCTTCTTTTCTAAAGGAAAAAAAAAGCTATTTTAGTTCAGTTTTGCAGGAGATATATGCTAGTAAGAAGGTCAAGTATGGTCCACACTGCCAAATAACTTGCCTGTGTTGGAAGTGCTTCCTTTTATCTCCTACTCTTTTTGATCTACTGTAAATACAAGTTAGAATGGTTTATTTGGAAGTTTTTTCAGAAAGGTATGTAGACAAGTCTCGATATTTATTTATTTTTTTAAACTGCTGGCCATCGGGAGTTCATAATGCATTTTCTCCTCAGGAGCTTTTTACATTTCCAGTTATGGGTTGATATCTGAATCCCTGGGGAGTATTTGGGTGTAACACTGCATTACCCCTCTGGGTGTGTTATGCTCCAATAAAGTAATTAGTGGGTGAATGCAAATATGGAAGTAAATTATATGAAAGAGTAATGTTGTAGAAAAGATGTAAACTTACTGTATGTTTGTACAACTTGATATCACCAGTTGCTTTTCTCTTGGGAGACTTGGCTGCTCACTAATCTGTACACCAGATTTTGCTGCGGTGCAGAACTTGATGGTTTCCTCCCTCTATCGTGTTTCTGAAAATACTGTGGGTTTTGTTAGTTTCTTTTGGGTTTGGTTTCTTGTTTTGTTTGTTTGCTTTGTTTAAATTTTTTGTTTCCTTTTCCGTGTGTGTGTGTGTTGGGGTTTGTGTTCTTTTTTTTAAAGTATCTTACTATTGCATGCATAATGCATGTTTTGGTTGTTGTAACCAACAGATTAATATTTAAAATATTAAAACCCAACAGATTGAATAATTTAAAAGATTTTACTACCTCAAGAGAGTGTTTGGGATACCTGTCACACTTGGCTGTATTGGTAGTGGCGGTTGCACTGCAATTATAACTTTAAGTTTCTTCTAAACAAGGCCGGAGAAGCTAACTTCGGGAGTATTTTAGGCTCAAGACATCTGGCAGGTGTTAAGCATCTTCCTGGAAGGGCCCGAGATGGCTGGACACATTACAGAGCTATTTAAATGAGCTTCTAATGATGGCAGATGAGCCACTTAAGAACAAAAGAATGCCAAGTTTTTCTCTCTTTCTGTGATGATTTAGTGATCAATAGCAGTAAAATAATCCAGGCAATGCACTAGGGAGAATGGCTGCTTTTCTCAAGTGGTTCTTGAACTTTTAAGATAAGCTTCGTGTTGTTTCCAGTGCTGATAATGATTAATGCTTCCCTTGCTTTTTACTGCTCTAGGGTTTGTTTCTGGGTAGTTTGTATAGCACATGAGAAGTTTACCACTGTCTCTCCCAGCAGGTCACTTCCAGCCATGCCTGGCTGCTTAATTAATTGAGTCATTACTATAATGGATTTGTATTTAGTTTTACAAATCTGTCTGAGTGCCTTCTTCCCTGAGGACGCCACTGTACTTTGTTCTGAGAGGTGTGAAAAGCCAGAAGAAAAGTCTTAACTGCCAAGTAACTGCACCTGGGAGCATTCACAGAACTGAAAGATCGGCCTAGGAAATAATTCCGTGCTCACTCTAAAGTATGTTCTGTGTTGTGAAATAGTGTGCTTTTAGCGGGAGGACGTTTTGGCCAAAAGAGAAAGCAGAGCCTGCAGAATGTTAACTGCAGGACCTTTCTCATGTAATCCTTTGTAAATAATCTGCTGGAGAACGTGTTGCTTGTGTTAATTACTGTGGTGTGTGCATGAAGCCAAAACACAGGGATATAAGGGTGGCATTAGAGTACCTGTTATTGGCAAAATACAGTGAGATACAGGATAGTATTGGAGTATTTATTAATATAGACTGCGAAGTTGTGATAGACCTACAAAATCCTTCCCCTGGACTGGGGCACAGGGTGGGGGAAGATGTCTCATGAATCCAGGTAAAAATTTTTAATAACATCTCATGTAACTTTTTTTTCCCCTCCAAGCCAGAGTAATTTCTGTGTGAAAGCTTCATCCTGGTAGCCATACTTTGTCCATCTCTGAACTCAGTGCCTGGTGTTGAAATTCAGGAACAGAGGAGCGTGGCATCACTGCATGTTTGTGCCAGCCTGGGGGAATAGGCTGGATGTGTAGAGCAGTGGAGAAAGCTTGCAGTGCGACTTAGTGAGGCCTTGACTAAGTATTTCTGACCTCTGCTAGAGTCTGCTAGCCATTTTTAAATAGCTGGTTTACCTCATTTTATGGCCAAATACTTTTGCTCTTTCCTGTTTTTTTTTTTTCATCTTTTCACTTAAAAATAGAGCATTTTATTTTACTGCAAAGCAAATGGTCATCAGTTAATGGTGAAGATCATTAATTACATTGTCAAGTTAAAAAGCATACATCTGCAACCTTTTCTCCTCGTAGTAATGGTGTTTGCCCTGTATGTTGGATTTAAATCTATGCTGCTTTGAAAGTCTTGTTATGAGCAGTGTTTTTCAAAGGGCTGGCCAAGCCACAGTGGTGGTGTTCAACCTGTGAATAGTCACTCAGATTTTTGGGTTTTTTTCCACTCACTCTCCACCATAACCTTGCTCCTGTCAGCTTAGAATGTGCCCCTTGATTCTGGTCCATGGCCTTGCCTATGCTGGGGGATTCTTGGGAAATGGAAGACAAATTAACTAAAGGTGTAAAAGCAACACACAAGAGTGCAGATTAAACGCCATTTGATGACTGTCAGGAAAAAAAAAAATCATGCTTTTAGTTTGCCGTCATTGATTCCCCGAAGTGCAGGTTCAACTCTCAGCGACGTGTTTTGACTTGATGCATTTAGCTGGTCAGTCTCGTGTCTGTGCTGTCCCTGAGCAGTTCAAAGCTAAGTATTGAACCTGTTCTTTCAGTGTATCTGGGGTTGTGCCTGAGACCACTTTGCAGGACGTTTACAGTAGTAGGGTTTGCCAAAGCTTTTGGGAGTGATTCCCTGTGATGCTGACACTGAACTAGTAGGAGCGACAGCATCACATTGTCAGCAGACTTGTTGAATGCTGGTACGTTTTGTTTGGTTTTTTTTTTTGTCTCATGTTTTTTAGAACTTGTGTTATATTTGACAAAAGTATGGAGCATAGATCAAAAACATGGTTTATGTTTTCTGTAGAAGACTCTACCAGTGTCCCAGGACTTCAGAATATAGATCTTCAGAATTTGCAGCTTTTGCTTGCAAATTAATTCTGGGTCATGTAGGAGTTACTGTGTTTATTTCTTTTGCCCCCACAGTACTGTTTAAAGCTTGATTATTTTTGTTGCCATGATACCATTAGTGGTGAGTCTTTAGTTCATGTGTGTAGCTGTAATTTCAGAGATGGAAACCCCATGCTTTGTCTTTTTGGGAAGGAATACAAGCTGTTGAACGGAGAAGATAAAGTGCTTTATGTGCATTTAACTTCTAAGATTGATGGTAAAATAAAGACAGGCAGACACTCTGTAGTGCAATAAAAGTTTGGTGGTTTTGTTTTGTTTTTTGTTTTTTTTTTTTAGTAGAAGTGTTATCCCCTAAAGCAGTATGGTTACAACACTGATTAAAAATAGGGTGTTGGAGAAACAGATGGGAAGGCACAGAAAACACACCAAAGAAATTAATGTATTGAATAGGAAAGGAGTCTTTGAGATGAAGGAGCATCACTCTTCTGAAGGATGAGACTTTAAAAACCACTGTATGAGAACAGAAATTAATTTTTTTTTTCTTCCCCATCCAGCTCTGAGGATGTCCAATATTCCTCTCTTGTGTTTGCTGTCAGTGAGGGTAACGAGGATGCAATGCCCCTTGTGCTGGGCTGCTTGGCTGCAGCCCCAGCCTGCAGAGCCAGTCTCCCTGCTGGCCACGGCTGGCCAGGCAGTGTGATGGGGTGTGATTGCTCCCTTGGGAATAGCTTTTGCTGGAATTGGCACCTGTGTCTTAAATAAAACAGATCTTGCTGGTGGGACAAGTTGTTGGTTACCCTTGTAGCAACAGTTGGTTAATACTTATGTCTTACTGCCTTTCCGCAAATGATCCTTCCTTTTTGCATATAAGCATAGGGATGATGTGTGTATCACTCTCCCAACAAACATGAAAAGCTGAAGAGTTCTTGGAGGCTGATCCCAGTTAGTATTCAGGATTCATGTTTTGCTGGAATGTGTCGTGAAGCTATTTGGGCTTCTTATTTTTCCAGACTGATGGAATCCCTTTGGCCGCAGAATTTTCCTTTTCAGTGGAATAACGACACTTCATCAGCTTCATTGTTCTCTACCATTTTCCGGAATTTTTTAATGCCTGAAGCAATTTCACCTTGGGGTTTGATCGGCTCAGCTGGAGTATGTGTCTTCTTGCCAGGTTGGATACTTTCCCTTTGGACTTGCTCTCTCCTCCTGGAACTGCGATGTACAGTGTGGCAGTGTGACAATCCAGGCAGGTCATAAATAACTCCTGACAGAGACCTTGCTATAAACTTAATTTCTTGGCTGTTTGGGAATCTGTCACTCAGAGAACCAATCTTCTTCCAGTCCCGTGGTTTTAATTCTGTTTCTCAAGTCTTAACTACTCAGTTTGTTGCTTTTAAAGGAAGTGTGTGTGTGTGTGTGTGTGTCCCTCTTTTTTTTTTTTTTTTTTTTTAAATGCCGGTGTAAAATCCCACTCACTGTGAGGAATAGGGTTTTTATGGGTGTGCTAAAAACCCAAGGAAAGGATGGAGCTGAGGAGAAAAGGCATTTCACATACACATTCTTGATTGCCAGTTCTTGAAATCGAGACCTCCTAATTCAATGTAGGGAATCAGAATTGCCCAACACTTCCTTCTTTCCTGCTCTGCCCTGTAGAGTTGTATCCAAGATGAAGGTAGTTGTCTTCCTACATTCCCTTTGGAATTTACCAGCACTGTTAACACCCCATTGTTTTGGAAAGAAACCCCCACATGGTGTTATATTCTATGGGTCCTATAACTTACGATTTCTGACTATAAAGAAAAACACGACATTGAAAATATTTTCAGATTGAAATTAGCCATACTGAAATGGGTGAGGAAAACAGCTGAAGGATGCAAGTGGTATTGTGCTAATCAGTTTTATAGGAAACAATGACAAAAGCTGCAGGGATGGAACAGTGTAATAAGTTATTTTAATCGTGTGTTTGAGAAGTGATTAAAAAATTCTCAACCTGCAGTTTTTAGGAGGGGAAATAAAATTTCCTAAGAGGTTTACTTTGGATACAAATTGAAAGGGATTTCAGGAGGATCACTTCTGCAGCCACGCAGAAAGAGAGGCTACTGTTACCAAAAGTCAGCAGTTATTCTATTTAAAATCTGTGCAGTTCTGTTTTATTTTTCAAATATATCTTGGTTTATAAGGTTACAACCATGGGAATGGAAATCTGCTGCCTATGAAACAGCTAAGTCTGCTGCTTTTTCAAACTACTTTGACATATGTGTTGCTATAGAAAAAGTGGATTACTTTCTCAAAACCCTTTAGACTTTTGGGGTGGTGAAACCTCCTTCTCCTACAAGAGAGACCACCAATGGAAATATGCTCTATCTTAGGCATCGAATAGCTGTTTTTATGGATACTGCACATTATGTATTGTATATAAATTTAAGTTTTGTGGGAATGTACAGATCCTGAACTCATATCCTGTTTTATTCGTTAAAGACTCTTTTATCTATGAGAGGGTCTGCTCAACTGGAAAACCTTTGTTTTAGTGAATTGTCACGTCTAAATAAGATCTCATTGAAAAATAAGCTCATTAAAAGGTGTCAGTGCAAGGTATATGAAAAGCACTGAGAAGAATCAGAATTATTGTATTCAGTGGGGTTTGAGTGTTGAAGTGACTCTCCTAGCGCGAACTAATTGAGGAAAGAAGTAACTATAACTCATATTCCTTCTTGGCGGTAAGTTTTCTACAGCCCTGTTTATGCTGTGATCCTACAAGCCCATCATTTCCCTGCCGTGTGCCGGCGGGACCCTCAGTAACGGCAAGGTAAGTGCAAGTGTAGGTAATTGCAGGGGTGTGGTTGGACACTGCTGGGAGCCAGGCTCTGCCTGGGCCTCCTGGAGAGAGGGAGGACTCAGTACTCAGAACAGTGTTTTCTCTTTTATCGCTGCTTCCCAGTACCTGGCCTGCATGCTCTGCCTGAAGCCAGTGAGATGCTCAGGTGGGGGAGGGAAACATCCCAGACAACGTATTGCTCTTCATTTATTTGCACATACCTGGGCTTGTTTGGAGCAGAGCTTGACAGGAGTGTTGCAAAGGTCCGGTAGAACCAAGTGCTGAAACATTTATATTGGAAAAACCTACTCTGAATTAATTGCCTTGCTTTGCAGGTTTGTTTCAGGTATAGGTGGCCTTGAGTAGCAAGTCATCCTCTGTATGTATAGATTAGGCCGGTGTGCAGAGATGTTTAAGCCGACATACCTTTGCAAAACATCTATTTTTCCTACACAAATCAAAAGCCAGGTCTGAAAGGTGTAGTTTACTGTGAATAAATTGAGTTGGGTTTAATTTCTTCCTGACACTTGTTCTTTTGAGTGTTTTTACATGTAAAAGCTCTAATTTCTTTTTTTTAAGATGGAGAAATATCAGCTAGAGCAACCCCCTCCACAAAAAAACCCCCTCCAAGTCTATTCCGGTAATGACATAAAACGAGTAAAAATACCAACAGAATTCTCAGTTCTTTTTTGCTTTGAAGAAGCAAATGCTATGAGTTTTAATGCATATAAAAAAAGTTTTAACTGCTACTTTGATTTGAGTGACAGAGCTGTAACTGTGGCACTTCTTACGAAGGCGAGTTATCCATAACTGACTTCCTATTACTAATTTTTGCCACCAGAATTTGTTATTTAAGGCCAAGAAATTCTCAGATCCTAACTGCAATTTCTAGTTACTGGTTTGTTTTTTTTTTAATTTTTTTTAAGTGGCCATTACAACGATTCAGGTAATCGAGGGGATTTATTTTCTGAACAAAATTGTTTTCTCATTTCTAATGACCATACTTGGGCTGTGTAAGGAAAAGCTCTGCAAGATGCATATTGCAAAAGATTCTAAGCAGGATTTTCTTGCCAAGGTCCAGTTGCTAATGCTGTCATGCTGTCTGTGACCATCCTTTTGAACTCGCTGCCAGTGATGACAGAGAGGCGGATGCTGTGGAGTTTGTGACTTCTGGCAGAGTCATGCAGTTCCCTGCTTGGGTGGGGAGGCTGTCTAGGGATCTGTGTTGGTGCTCTCCCTCCTCAGCCCTGCTGGGTGTGAGGGGTTGTGCCAGGGAACTGGAGGTGTGTGAGGAGAAGCTCAGGCTCTTGTAACCAAAGAAGGATGTGGAGCCTGAGGATGTTGCTGTGGAGCTGTGGGAATATTGGATAAGGCATAGGACACACTTCCACCTCTAGTTTTCAGAGGATGTTTATTCAAAAGTGCCATTCCTTATCTTTCTCATGCTCATTTATTTTGCAGTGGCTTATAATGACCATCCCAACTGCCTTGATTTTTCTCCTCACTAGAGTTGCTATGTTTGGCCTTGCTACAGAGTTCATGTACTGAAGTGTCCTTTTGCTCACTGTTCCTCCAGATGCTTTGTTTTATGATAGCTATTTTCTGATGTTCCAAGCCTTGTAATAGTTGAATCTGTAAATATTTTTATTTCGTCTTTGTTAAGCAACCTATTACTGCAGCACATGTTATGACAGTCTTTCAGTTCCAAACAAAGAAAACTGACGTGCTTTCCCTTTTTCAGATGTCGAATGTAGTTCCTGCTGTAAAGCAGAATGGCAAACCAATGCACTGACTGGCATAACCATTAAACTAACAGCATGTGATGGTTTAGAACAAACACCCTCCCTTGGGGTAGTTTACTGGTAATTTCTCTCTTGGCCTAGAGAAACTAGTGGGTCAAATTAGGTTTAGATGCTTTGTAACTCTTACACAATTGTGATTTGCATTTTAGCTTATTATTTCATACTAGGATATTTTAAAAATCCAATTAGCTGAAAACACGAAGAAAATGTTTTATTTCTTGGTTTTACTTATAAATATAAATGGAAACTGATTGCTTCCTTTTTTTTTTTTTTTTTTTTTTTTTTTGTTTTTTGGGGGGTTTTTTGT